>APFE030283699.1:94436-142901 GCA_000404065.3 Pinus taeda | reverse complement strand
CCTGTTAACAGCTTACATCATTGGTTGGTAATCAGGCGATGTCTTTCCATGTTCGACTCCAGAACATTTTTCACATGGATCGACTTGTACTCTGAGTGAAGATTGAACGAGTTTTGAAGACCCCGGATCTAGTTTCATTGATATATTCAGGAATATAAAAACATCCAGTGTACATCATTGCCGAACAGATGATCATCCAAATCAAAGGATGATGTGTCCATATCATCAATCTGTCACACAAACGATGGTCTGTCCTATGTACATGAAAAATGAATTTATAAAGCTGAGCATGGGAATGCCCGCCTCAGCTTGATCATGAAAAAATGTTGTCAAAATAATGTATTGTATTGTATCTTATTACAGGTCGCCTCCCAGCTCAGAAAAACTTCGGATCCTCATAGTAAAGCATTTCACCCGACATCAAAAAATATTAATGACCTCATGCTTTAGGGGGCAACTGTTATAGACATTTTTGGGCACTTCAACCCCAATCACAAATGTCCATAAACTAAGGGCTCCTAAGTCCCTAAAAGTGTTGCTTCACTGCCTAAAGGAACAAGGTTGACTGATTACATCATCTCCCAGAAGTTCTCCACTAAAAAAAGCTCATAAATGGTCAAAACTGGACCATACTGAAAGCTCAATGCAGAGGGTGCGATGCATATCACCTTCCCAATGTACAGGGTGTGATGCATACTATTTTGCTCCTCTATAGGGTACGATGGTCAGGAATGGACAAATGGTAGGGACAAAAATGCGAGTTGGAAGATCATGGAATCTTCCAGAAGCTTCCCCTCTGACACTTGCCACTCCATTTTCAACCAGGGATGAGTAAGAGATCAGCATTCTCCAAGTGGAAGCAGGAACTATTAGAGAGAGGACACTAATCAAGATCCCAAAAGATGACTCACCTCTCTGTAATCATCTATATATGGATCCCTCATCACAGAGATCCAGAGGCTGGAATTTTGTATCATATAGAGAAGTGTTGTTGGTATTCTGGTGTACATTCACAGTGTTGGGTGATCTAGCTTTGCTTGAGGTGAAGAAGGGCTTCTTAGCTGGAGGATGATGCTGGGTCAGAGCACATGGTTGTAATCTTCTTGCTACTTTTCATCTGAATAAAGCTATTCTTGTTTCCTTCCATATTCTTGTGTACTTGTTTATATATGCTTGTATATGGTTAATGCACATCTGATCTCGCATTATTTATGAACTTAGATCCTTGTTTCTTGCATAGTAGTATGTTGTTGTGATTCTACAGGTCCTTTTGAAGCTAAACAGACAAAGAGCAAGTGGAAAAACTCTATCAAGAAGGAGAGGGAATTGAGCCCAAGACTTTGGTTGGCCCTCTTGGTTCTCCTCTCATCTATTTTCATAAAAGGAATCAATAGTAGACTTTGATTATTTGTTTCTAAGATAGCCATCCATCTTAGTGGGAATAGCACCATTCCTGTATAACAATCACCTTCATCTTACTTTGCATAGATAGCATCAACTTACTTTCGTCATTCACCCAAGGTTGCGTCCTTGAAGATATGATTGCTTCCTTTCGACACAGTTCATCAATTTCTCTCTGGATGAGCTTACCTCCTGTAATCTGCTGAAGCTTTGCATTGGTGCTAAGGTTCGCGTTGTTCACTTGATCTCATCGAACTGCCTCTGCTTTTCTCAAATATCAGGTTCAATCTTTTGTAGAGTTGGATCCTCCTGTAGCGAGGTCCACAATTCCATGGATTGTTCGAACAACTAAGTGCATCCCTTGACTGCAGCTTCTAAGGTAGCCATTTCTTCTTTAATAGCAGCCTCACGCTGCTCTTTGACTTCTGGAGGAGTGGTTGGATGTAGCTTGAGTTGGAGCTCAGAAATTTGCAGCTGCAGCTCAAATCTAACTTTGCCAATTTCCTCCTTCGACTCATTGAATGCAGAAGCTAGCTTCTGAATCTTCTCTGTAGGGGTCATTTCTGTTGGAATCCGAAGCTTGTGAAGCTCACTATAGGCCTATGCTATTGCTGCTTCCAATTGCTGACTTCACGCCATCACTTCCTCCTTTTCCTTGAGGGTTTGTGCCTTTGCATTGAACATATATTGATTATTGGTTTTGACCTCATTGACGATCAGTAATGTGCATTGTTCCCAAAATCTAAGCTCATCTAACACCCCTTCACACAGCTCATGCAGTGTTTGAATAGGAAGTGCTACCAGATTTAGACTCAAATCCTTCATGCACAAGAGGCATGCCCTACCTTCTACTGTGTCGAAACGCAGTAACCCATCTGGTAGTTGCACTGTGTGGAGGTCGGCTGACTCGCGTTCTTGTTTCAGGCTCGCCTATACCACGCTCACTTGAATGATACCTGTTTGTACCTGTAATTCCCATAGGCCCTACTGCACTTGATCCATCATTTGGTGGTATTATTCTTCGATGTGTCTCCAAATATTCTTCATTGCATCGCAAACCACATGACTAATATCATCTAGGTCCCCCTCCATGAGGACCAAAGGTGTCACGCTCATTGATTTGTCTGATTTTTGCTTCTTGCACGGCCCTGTAGAACTCCTCTTCTACCTCTTTTTTATAATGAAGGGGTAGTCCAAGCCTGCACCCCCTTCCTCTTCTCCCTCTTTCTCTTGCTCCACATTTTTTCACTCCATGTCTAGCTCGCTGAGGTGAATGGTGGTCTGTGATGTAGTGGCAGAGTTCTCCTTAGTCGTGTCCATCTCTTTGGTAGAGACCCATTCTTTGGTTGCTTCTTTCTCTCTTGCATCAAATTTTTTCTCTTTTTTAGCAACTTCTTCCTCTTTTGCAACAGCTTCTTCCTCCTCTACAACCTTCTATTTTTTGGAAGCCTTCTATGCTTCCTTCTTCTTCTCCTTTTCTATTGTTGTTGTTCCTATGGTCTATGCTTCTTCACCTTCAACAACCTTCCTAGTTCTCACGTCAGCATCAGAGGGGGTCAGCCAATCACTCAACCATTTACTGAAGTCTCCCATAATATCATCCTTGGAAACTAAGTATGACAACTTGTGCCATGTGCATGTGGCGTCTTTCTTCACACGTATGTGCATATTATGGAAATCTACTTTGAAATCTGCAACATTATTGTATTGCATGTGTAAAATGGGTGATAAACTTGGCTTCTAGTTAATAACCATCCTCATATCTTACTCAAATAAGACACAAAATATCTTCATCTCCATAATGCATTAGGGGTCTTTGGTGGCCCACAGCGAAGCGAACTTCATGACCTCAAGTAGTTTTGAGTCCTGTTAAGGGAAATGACTTTCTTTGGGCGTCCTCCAGACCACCAATGCAATCAACAACAACAACAACCACATATAATGGAATGCCTTGCCCTCATTCTGGGCCTCTCTGCAATCCTCCATAAATTCATGGCACAAGTACTGAGCCTAGATGTATTGGACTCCTTTGGCGCACTGCACAACCAAAGAGACTACTGGCACCAACACTTCATCAACGCGACACTTCCGCATGATTTTTCCTGCCAATATTTTTGCATCGAACTGCACCACTCCATCTGATATTGAACTTATGTCATAGTCGCGCGACTTCTTTAACAACTTGAAGTCACCCTTCATTTTATCTACCAATTTATTCTCCCACGACTTTCCCACAAAAGCCTTTATAAGGTTTATTCCTTGATACGACAACAAATTTATTCTGTGGATTAGCATATCAGTGATCGGGATGGGCCCTTCCAACCAGAGGCACCCATTGTGCACCAACATCAAAATTTTACACACACAGGCTGTGCTTATAGTGTTGCAGCTAATGTGTGGCACCCACAACATATTCAATAGCCTCGTGCACCCAACACTAGCTACACATTTCATCAGCTCAAGCTGCGCGACCTCTGATTCCTCATAATATACCTTCTTCAAGTACTTGCTCAACTCTAATTGTGGGAACTTTGCGTGGTCCCCTAGGTCCCAATCCTCCATATTTAAGTATGGTACCTGTGCCAGCAAGTTTCCCTCAAACAACAAATTCTCCAGCAAAAAAGGTGTGGAGACCATGAACATTGCTAAATCCAGGTCTTTAGGCACTTTAGCTGTGGATTTTCTTGGTGGTATATATGGCAGTAGCCGAGTTATCAGATCAACCTCCTCTGTATCAATCTCTTCAACTCCCCAAGCTA
Source organism: Pinus taeda (assembly GCA_000404065.3). Lineage (NCBI taxonomy): Eukaryota > Viridiplantae > Streptophyta > Pinopsida > Pinales > Pinaceae > Pinus > Pinus taeda. The sequence goes on along the minus strand of APFE030283699.1, from coordinate 138,741 downwards.
TTTCTCCCTCATCTAAGTCTAGGGGCTCCGTTGGTTGCTTGGATCGGTCCATCTTTCCCTTCTGTCGGATCTTCGTCAAATATTTGCGTGGTGATTGTCGCACAGGTGCTTGTCTAGGCTTATTTTGCTTCTTATCTCCCGTCGTGGAAGTGAATGGATTAGGCCTTGGTGACCTAGGAATTGTAGTAGGCAACCCTGTAGGTACAGGTTGGGCCGTCTCCATCTCAGGTCGATTTGTAGTCATTCTTTCAATGAATAATTCACGCTGCTAGTTAGTTAAATTTGCGAATCCCAGCTGTGAAATCTGCTCCTTAATTCTTTCCCAATCCTTGTCAGACATACAACACTTTTCTTGGCACAAAATAAAGCTCAAAATCTCAAGGAAAATTCCCAGGAAGCAAAGTGTTCGAATATGGAGCGCGATTCCATATTTATAGCTCAATTTGAATTCAAATATGTTTGTTCCCTCCAAATCCATGTCATTAATGCATTTTTGGCGACAAATGTCCAAATATATGGATCTTAAATTCCCCCCCCTCCTTTTAACAAAAAAAATCTCCATCCAATCAGCTATAATGCTTCCAATGGTCACTTTTTGGCCAAGTTGAGCAAGTCCCACCATGCTAGCATATCTCCTTTCTCGTAGCTCTTCGTTGTGCCTTCCCTTGATTCGTCACACAGCCCATTCGCTTCACGTAACCATCCTTTTGGTAGTGTAGTTTATAGTCTCGCACTGCCTTACAACTTCCTAGAGTACTAAGACTATCCTGTGTCCATATAGTCATTGCACAGGAGCAGGATCAACCCTATACAACCTTAACCGATCCCCATTGACATTTTCCCAGAAATAGCTCCCCATTCAGCTTCGCGATTTGGACTACGCCTCCACTCGTAATCTCCTTAATAATATATGGCCCCATCCAATGCATTTGGAACCTCCCTGGAAAGTTCATGAACTTACTGTCATATAGTAATACCAAATATCCATTCTTAAAGGTGCATTGCTTGATATGGCCATCATGCCATGCCTTTTCATGATCCTTCTACACCTTTTGATGAAAACCCACCAAGAAGCAATCTTCCTCCAACTCAATGAGTTGTGCAAGGCATTCTTCCATGGTATCTCGATTGGCCATGTTTGTAACTAACTACAATAATCCACAAACTTGGCACAATGTACTCCATTGGCATTACAACTTCTTGTCCATAAACCAGTCTAAATGGAATTTGTCTCGTTAATTCTTACAGGTAATTTGATACGCCCATAAAACAATTGGTATGCACACATCCCAATCCTTGCGCTGCATTCCAAATATTATTTTAGGCATTCTCTAGGATTTTGTTAAATTCTTCCACTATGTCATTAACTTTAGGATGATATGGCATACTCTTTTGGTGATACATCTGTAACTCTTCGAGAAAAGTAGAAATTGTTTCATTTAAGAAGTGTGAACCGCTATCGCTCATCAAGATCTTAGCGTAGCCGAACCGTGACAGGATATATTCAAAAATGAACTTTGTAGTTGTGGCTGCGCTACAATCCTTTACAGGCTACGCCTTATCCCACCTGGTTAAATATTTGGTTGTTGTAATGATGTATTTGGCCCCTGTCTTCTTTCCTAGTTGCTAAATTGTCCCCACGAAGTCTATCACCCACTTATCAAATGCTTGTAATAACACCTATGGGTTCAAGGGAAATTCATCCTTTCGTGACGGTCTCCCCATTCTCTGATAGACATAACATGCCTTGCAATAAGCCTTGGAATCCTTATGCATAGTGGGCCACCATAGTCCTTTGCGTAGAATCTTTTGCACAATTTCTCTTCCTACATAATGTCCTCCCGCAACCCCTCCATGCGCTTCAGCGAGGATACTTTGTCGTTCATATTTCATCGGATCCCATTTTATATAAATGCCCTGCGATAATAGATAAATATACAGCCCAGACGACCAATTCCTTCTTTTTTTGTATCATATACCCTTCAGGAGTCGTACCTGTAGACAAGAATTGGATTATGTCTACGAAATGGTCATCTTTGATGTACACAACAAAGAGTTGTACATCAAGCTATCCTTCCTCCAAATTTGGAGGTTCATCAACATTCTCAATCTACGAGAGGTGATCTGGTTTAGCATTCAGTCACATTGGCTTCACAATTACTTCAAAGTCATATTGTTGAAAGAGCATCAACCATCTACAGATTTACCCCCAACACAAGCTTGTTGATTAGGTACTTCAAATCAAAATTGTTTGTGTACATCTTGAAGTGTGCACCCAACAAATAGTGCTTGAATTTCTGAAGTGCATACACCATTGCTATTCCTTTGCACTCTGTGGTTGAATAATTCTTTTCTTCCTTCAATAACTTTCTACTTGCAAATGTTATTGGATGGTCGATATCACCTTCACCTATTTGGGTTAGTACAACTCCTAGTGCTATGCAAGATGCATCGACATGTATGTGGAACTCCTTTTTCTATTTGGGGAACACTAAAATGGGTGCGGTGACCATATTTTCCTTCAAGGCATCCAATATTTTCTAGCAGTCCTCATCCCAGCAGAACGTCACACCCTTCTTTAGAAATTTTTCCATGGGCATAGTGATCTATGCATACGCTTTGACGAATTTCTTGTAATACCCTGTGTGGTCCGATGTTGCACGTAGTTTTTTGACATTCTTTGGAGGCTCCAGATTAATACTCACTACAATTTTGGCAGGTTCTACCATCAATCCCTTCTTACAGACTATATGGCCCAATGGTATCCCATACAGTACGCAGAATATGTATTTCCTCAGACTAAGAGATATTTGATACTTTCGACAAGTATCCAACACGAGGTGAAGACTGGAAACATGTCTCTTTAATAACAAAAATATTGTCCAATCATCAAAGTAAACCTCCAAAATCTTGTGAATAAATTCTTTGAATGTTGCGACCACCACCCGAGAGAAGATTGCGAGGGCATTCTTAATTCCAAAAGGCATAATTGTGTACTAAAAACAACCCCACTCAGTCACGAAGGTGGTCTTAATCCAATCCTTTGATGCGATCTTGATCTGATGATACCCTAAGAACCCATCACCAAAATAATAGGCTTCCTGCCCTCCAACATTTTCCATTACTTCGTCTGTAAATGGCGTAGGAAATGGGTCATGGACACAAGCGTCATTCAACTTGCCTAAGTCTACACATATTTGAATCTCACCCTGCGTCTTCTTTTCCTGAACCACCATGGGACTAACCCAGTCTAATTCCTTAACATGTTTAATAATTCCGGCTACAAGCATATTATTAATCCTTCATGCACTTTTTCCTTATACTAAGGATTCAACCGATAGGGGTGCTTCTTCACTGGCTTCGCATATGGCATTAGAGTGATCTTCATGACACCCAGATCCCCTATTATCCCTTTCAGATCAAAGAACTTGGTCGGAAACAAGTCCTGATACTCCCATAGTAACTCCGCGACTTTGTCCACTATGTCTTCATCCCAATAGTCGCCTATGTTTGCAAACTTCAGTTGTGCTTCCAATCCAATATTAACCTGCTTGGTCTTCAAGGGATTTGAGATATCAAGGACTTCCACATTAGGCCCTGTGACTTCATGTTGACCTTCTAACTTAGTAATATTGATGTTCCTAGGATCTTCTCTACCTTCCTCAATGGTCACATTGTAGCATTCAAGTGCATGGCACAACTGTGTGCTCCAATCTAGTTGTACCCATGTAATAGGTCCTTCAAGCATTCTGAATAGTGCAACTTTAATCTCCTGTAACGCTTCGTCAATACACTCAAATCCATCTTCAAAGCTAAAAGTGAGCAAAAAACTTTCCTTCAGAACATCCCATTTTGTGGTTCCATGTCGCAGCTCTGTTTCTAGATACCAATTCATCAGGATCGTATCCAAAGTGTGGCAAAATATATGAACCCATTCTAACTGTGGTTCTTCCACCCATGCTTTCATCCATCGAGAAAGATGCTCATGTGGATCATCTTTCCCTGTACATTTCTCTGTAATGTGGGTATTGGCATACCCAAACTGCAACTTTATCATCTGTCGATATTCCTTCCAAACTGCAAAGTTTTTCTTATGCGCACCCCACCATCTCACAGGTATAGCTTGCAACGTGATGTATAGTGCGTGGAATTGATGTTCCTCTGGTATATCCCTTTCAAATTTATCCAGAAATAAATTGAAATCTTCTAAACCATCATAATACAGTAATTTTCGTACCTCATTGGATATACATCAGAGTGACTTTGTAAGCGTGTTGCATCGTAGCGACGATACCTCATGTAACATATTTTTCTAGTCTTCAAGATATTCATCTGAATCTAAATTGTAGGAGCTGTCCTTCTCCCATGTAATTCACCCATCCATTGTATGGTTGATCAAATCTTCATCTCACATAGTAAGCTTATAAATTTTCTCAATATCATCCTCCTCATCATAATCGTGGATTGGTTCGGTATATTGTTCACCCTCGGCTGGTTCCAATGGAACAATAACCCTTAGTTCTTTTTCGTCAAATGTAATATTGCACTTCTTAAGGTTGATGACTACATTGATATCAAATTCCCAATCAATTCCAAGTAGTGTTGAGTATGGGTTACTATCATCCACTCTTTCGATCACTTTAAAATCGGCTATGGCACACACCCCTTCAATACCCACAGTCACCCCATGTAGGTGCCCCATAGGAATAATCTTTGTTGATTCGCCATTCTTAGCTGGATAGGGGACCACTATAGCATTTTATTCCCATTCTTTCCCAGGTTTTCTTTGATAGAACATTTGCATTAGACCCCAAATCAAGAATTACCTGGTCCATTTTGAATTCTCCAATCTAGGCAGTCAATCTCATTTTGTGACTAGTCCTTTTCTTACTTTTTCCCACCTTATGTACCACATGTTGTTCCAACAATGGCTTATTCTTGCTAGTGTAGTTATCTATCAATTCTTTTAGTCCCTTTACTGCCTTCTTATCCCCTGGTAGCTTCATGTAGGTTTGTAAAAATGATGCTAATAATGAGAGGTCTACCTCCTGCATAATAGTGACATCTTCAAGCTTTCCCATGCACGTACTTTGGGTCCTTGATGCATAATCTCCTATATTTGTGAAGCTCCTTTTTTCTCCCATAAACGTTTCCTTTACTTTATTCACATCAAATCCAACCTCCTTATCAACAAGCTTATGAACCCATACATTTTCCTCTGGTTGTTTCCCTTTATCCTCCCCGGTAGCTATGTCACTTCACGTGATGATATTAATGCTATGACCCTCTTCACGTGGTTCTGATTTCATCATCTGGATGTTCTGAGTAGGTTGTTGATTCTGGGTCTTCTTTTCTTTCATATTCATGATGAGCACGGGAAAGTATTCTATGACATGATAAAACTGTCAACAATATTGACATGAGGGGTGCGTTGGATTCTGACAATCTCATGCAAAGTAACCTCGTTCTCCATAATTATAACAAATGATCTGACCACAACCTCTTCTAGCTCCACCTCCTCATCCTCTTCCCTGAAATCCTCTGCGCGCTACATTTGTGCCTTGATCCTAAGGACAGGCCTCCATCTATACTTTAGATGTTGGTGTTTTGTCCATCATCAATTCATAACTTTCGTAGTTGCACTCGTCATGACCCACATACTTATAGAAATTACAGAACAATTGTTGGGGAGTCTGCAAAAACTTCTACAAAACATGGCAATTTTCCTTCGTGTGTTTTCCTGTAATCTGACAAATAGTGCACCATGGTACCACTCTTATAATTGGCCCAACGGTGTTTCCTGGCTTTAGGGGGAAATGTCCTCCCCCAACAAGGTAATTTTGATACACCGGCAATGGTTCTTGTTGTGTCCCTAGCCCTTAAATTTCAAACACCATACTTCTACATGGACCTCATTATGGACTTCTTTTCCCTTTTTTAGGCTCTACAACTCCATATGCAGTCTAGCCAACTGTGACTAAATCTGTTGCACTCCCATAATCGTATCTTGAATAAGTGAGGCTTCCAATTTCATAGCAATCTCTAGCACCTCAGCTTACATTCCAATCCTTTGTTGCGACAGTGGAAATCTCAAATGGGGCAATAGTGAAACAATGTACCAATCCTTGTGTTGGTCATATGTGATCTGCATATTAGCGTGCTAGAGAAGACATTTCAACCTCTCATCAAAGTCCCATGTGGACTCATTCACCTTCTGCTGGATCTCTTTGACCTATGTTACTGAATGGGCTTGCAACTTAGGCTTATTGAATTCACTATTTAGTGTGTCCTTTGTGTCTTTCAGCATCACATTTGGATGAGTCAAACAATATTTAATACACTAGCGCAACACTCTGTCTTGAAATGTTGTGACCAACTGCACTTTCTTCAAGTCATCATCTGTAATTTGCTGTGACTTCCACACAACATCTGCTACAAACCAAAATTGTTTCGGGTCTTTTGTCCCTAGACCTCTGAATATGGGCATCTTCATAATGTTGGCCATGTTGAATAATGGAGGTGGCAATGGAGGCAAAGGTGTAGGTGTGTGAGGCAGAGGTGATGGTAGAGGAGGAATGGATAGAATACCCTAATTTACCATCTGCAGCACACCTTGAGGCATTTTCAGAATACTACTCTCTCTATCACTATCAGACGCTCCCAACATAGGACTATACTCAGCTCTCGAATCTAGATCTCTTCTGAACGTATTTCATTTCTGCGTAGTTCCCATCAAGTCTCTTATAAACATTAATTCAATGGCATAACCCTTTTCTCACACAATAGAACTTTAATCCAAGTTTTCAGGGACTTCAGATACTTACCTCTTGGTCCTTTGAAAAATCGGTGTTCAGCTTCACTATAACTGATAGATGTATCGATCACAAACTCAGTGATGAATCCTCCCAAAATTCTATTGATCAAGTAATTGACAGCCCTTGCGATCTTTTTTTCTGAAGTTTCCATGCACGTCACCAATTCTGGAGTCCACACAATAGGGTTATCCAACTTCTACATACCTTGATTATCCACAAATTTAGACAATCACTTGTGTAATTCACACGAAAAAGAGCAGAAGAAAATTTCGTGTTCGTCTATATATAGTTATCTACTCAAACACTCTTACTTCGACAGGCACAAATTCCTATTTTCCTGGGGTGCAAAGTTGTGTAGATTTTGATCTATCCACTTCTCAATCTCATTCTTAGTTGGGAACCATTTATTCAGCATCACACATTCCTCAAACAGATTCTGGTCCCGACAAGGAACCATTTGTTCACTTGAGGGGGTCTAGACCCAGGTTCAAAGTTAACTGTGCCAACCAAGAAAATGCTACACTTCCAGCCCTTTCGGCAAAAACCTGAGGTTGCAATCTCACCGAAGGCAGTATTGGGGGATGAGAAAACCAGGTTTCTACATCCAAAGGTTTGTGTGATGGTTTTTTTATTTATTTATAGGGATTTATTCAAACCTTCACGAACCCTAGTCCTTCAAAAGAAGGAACTACAATAACTTACAAATAACATATTCTAACTTTTGTCACTCGCTGCATTATGAGTTTTTCATTTGATCAAAGTTGCTAAAGGGAAGTGAAGTTTGGAGCCATCTTCTAGGCCATAAAAGAACTCAAAGCCAAATCAAATCCTCTCCATTACATATTTCTTGGAACACGCTTTCCAATGGTGGGTGGAAATCCAAAAATGGACTCTTGGATCAGAAGTTAGAGCATATTAAAGATACCCTTTCAAGGCCACTAAACATAGGGAAAATGGCCAAGAGTCGAGCTCATTGCAAATTGCAGATCAAGGATTACCGAGGTAGCTACAAAGAGGAAGACACCTAAAGTTACAATCATCCGATTGTCGATATCACAAATCGCATATCAACGGGTCCAGTCTATTGGCGTATTAGGCATATCGAGGAGTTTCAAAGCCCTGAGCATCACAATCCAAGAATCAGCATGACAATGGGGACAAAACTATAAAAACCGTTTGATATCGCTATGTTGCGATAATAGTGTTAAATCGTCAGGGAATGCTGAAAACATTTAATAAAGGAAATTGATGCAAAAATAGGGACAGACAAGCCTTTTTCTCTCTCCTCTAGGGGGCCACATGGAAAAATACCATTGGTCATTATAAATGTCATGGCAGTTGACGTCAACATGATGTGGCAGTATGGAGGACATGTGGCACATAGTTTCGGCATTTTCAAGGGTCCTATGGGGGAATTTATGGATGACACATGTCACCACTCAGGAGGTGCCACATGGCACTGATGAAACCATCAATCTCACAATTAGTGATTACACAAAGCAAAACCCCTCCTTCGCTGAGGTCCCCTCTGGCTTGCGATTGCGATATGCTAGAACTCCCCAGACACGATATTATATACAATGGAGTTTAAAAGTTGTCAGGTCCTCCCCTTTCAAAGGCCACATGCTCATTTAACACCCACATCTCTGGATGGCCTAGATTGACTCGGCCAAGTCAATGGCTCCCAAGCCTTTTCACCCCCTGTCATGTTTCCCTTTATCAGCGGGGTTGGGTCTAAAAAGCGTTTTCCCCGCCAGGTCCCTCTATTACATGTCCCTCTCACATCATTTCGCAAACCCCCCCCCTTTCACCTACCACTTAACACTCATGACCCCCTCTGAAAACCACTCATCCTCAACTCTTTCTCCCATATGAAGATTGTGATACCTTTAGTGGACCCAATCCCACAGATCAGTGATCGCAAGGGTCTAAGTAGAAGGCCACCAGACAAGCTTTTAAAGGCTCTAGTGCCTTTAGGTCAAGAACCTGGTTCAAGACCCTAGTCATATGAAGAATATCACAGAAAAGGGTGAAGAAAAGGGTCCTAAAGGGGATTGAGACTCGTATGTTTCGCAATGTTTTAGTGATATGGGCCAAGACTAGAAAGTCCTCCATATTATACCATAAGTGCATCACCAGGAATATTAGGGCATCAATAGTGTAGTGCAGGACTTTAAAGGCATGATGGATCAGCAGCTATGACTTTTAAGAAAATAGGTGGTGCATTCAAACCTGACATGGGTTGATCCAGAAAGGCCCATTGTGACACGGAACCAGGGTCGGTGCTGACAATATTAAAAAAGGACTTAGTAGCTCAGGAGGATTTAATTATCCAGCATGGTGTCCCATACAAAGGAAACATGATGTACACCCAAGGATCCTCTGCTCCAGTATTGTGGCATGAAAATGATGGTGCACACTCACGGATTTAAAGGATAGATGGTTCAAGCAGTAAAGGTTGAAATGACGGGAGTCGACTAAGCAACACAGGAGGTCATAAAAAGAGCAAACTACAACCTGAAGTAGAGGTGATCACATGGATGGGCACGGAGATATTTCATTTACGTTTCCATCTGATTATTTACTTATTTGTTGTCCTGTAATATGCCTCCCTTCAATGAGGCAATTAATTCTGTAATGTTTTTGGGCCACTGAGCCATCCCTGGCAGAGACAACTAGTTGACCCGACAACTGAGACTTTGCCGAAGATATTATTTTGTAATGAATGTCAATGCTCCCCTCTCTAGATAAATAGGGGAAAGCATCACTTCACAAAGGTTCATAAATTCTAAAGAAAACACTACATGTTATTTTTAGACTGTATAACTTGATAATACAGATCTTTCATAATATCAAGCATATGGTGGTGATTCCCCCTTCGAGTATTATAGTATGTTATCCCTCTGTTAAAACCCATTATGTTCATGTTCTTGTTTGAATTCATGTAATCATAGCTGCTAGAAATATTTCAACATGCCTCACATATTCATTGATATGTTAATGCATGTGCCTATAACCTACTCAGAGATTCACTTGTATCGACATTGTTAATGCATGTGCCTATATGGATTATTGAAATTATATATTTAAAGGTTGTGCTCCATGAATCACAACATTAATTCCCTCTTCTATCCATTATTTATATCTGTCACTCAATTAAGTGTAGAAATCCTTAATGCTTCAAGCTCTATGTGTTGAAGATAGAATTCTTGAGGTTTTAAGCTCTATGTGATGAGTTTCCCTTTCTCCTTATCCTTTCTCATTTTCTCTACAAATTTAGCTTATTAGGTTGTAAGTCCTTGAACTACTCAGCCTCCATTTTCTGTGATTTGTACATGTGAAGAAATACCATAAATCCATGTCTTACTCCTTAGATGAATGAACTAACCCATTCTATCTTATATATACATATAGAATATATGTGAGGTTTTCATTTTACTTAGAATTATTTGAGACACTCAAAATCTAGATGTGCCCAGTCACTGGTCTTATAAGAAATCCAAGGCCGTCTCTAGGAGCTACAACATGTTTTTGTGTCGTTGTCGAGGAACTTATTGAAGGATTTTTCCCCTGGGATATGACAAATTGAACACTCCTTGTGTAGGTAAGAAAAGACATTATGATTGCATCCACGTCACCTTGGCGATTCCACAACCCCCCATTATTATTTATCACCCTGGCTTTTAAAAAGTCCCACACTCACTCAGATACCTCTCAGCAAGAAGCCCCATTTGTATTTGACCCAGAGAAAATAATTTTTAGGAAAGTCTGGCAGGAGAAAATTCCTACTTCTTGCACTATCGTCTCATCAGCCTTTGAAGCCTCCTCATCTAGCTCTCAACCCGATATTACTCACTACTCAGGCATTATTCCTAAAACCCTTACATACCCTACTTTTAGTCCAATCGCTCCAACCAATGTGGTTGTGGCCCAAGCTCCTCAGGCAATTCTCAATCCCTCTCCATTAATCTAGATGACTCTTATGGGTTTTTTTATAAATAAATATGCCCCTCTTAATTCACCTCGGCCCCTAAGTGCTATGCCCCAAAACTACCTAAAGCTTCTACCTAGGTTCAATGGAGAAGATGATAACACAACACAGAGACACATTGAAACCTTTTGTGCCTTTTCTAAAAATTTAAACGTGGAACAATTGGATGTGGTCATGAGACTTTTTGTACAACCCCTTGATGTAGAAGCTAGAAAATGGTTTAAAGCCCTACGCAATGCCTCAATCACTACCTAGGAGGAACTTGAAAGCTCTTTCACACAGAAATGGAGTGAAAAGAAAAATCATGAGTATATCCTCACATAATTTAATGTTATAAGGAAGAAGCCCAAAGAGGATATCTTGGAATTTATCAAAAGGTTCAATAAACAGTACAATAATCTATCAGGTAAGATAAGGCCTCCTCCAGCTTCTACTTGAGTAGCTTTTTTGGGAGCCTTTGAACTCGACTTTGGTTTTACTCTAAGGGAAAGGAATTCCCTCACTTTAGATGAATTCCAAATCGATTCTCTTGAGGTGAAAGAAAATCTTACCTCATCTGAGAAGTCAAGAGGAAAGCAGGAACCTACTGAAAATAAAAGAGGGAAAGAAGAGGCACCCTCCTCTAGTCAAGCTAGAGAATCACCAGCTTTAGATAGGATGATCTGGATAAACTCATCAGGTGTTTATCGCATAAGGTTGGAAGGCTTGAACTTGAGAATAATAATCTATCCAAACAGAATCCTCAAGTCAACAACTAGTGTTATAACCCACATTATAGAAGGCCTCCACTGCAAATACTTCGAAGGGAAAGAAAGGCACAACTCGATTAGATCCCTCATCCCCTATATTCAAAAGATGAGACCAGTGAATAATCGTAGGATACACATGAGATGCAGGGAAATTTGTATTCTGCATTCCCTGAAGAAGAACATGAAAACATGTCTCACCAAGAGATTAGTCATGATAGAGAAGTAGTAGAAAATGAGGAGGATATGGATTATTATTGTAAACAGTTTGCAGATATCATGCAAGCATAGGCACACTGTAAGTATGTTCTAAGATCTTCAAATAAGAGTTAGAGAGAACCAAAACAACAAGACGTAACTTCTCCCCAAGTTATTCCCCCTATACTAGATAAAGTGAAAGGTAAGCTAAATCCTAACCCCTCCAAGATAAAGGTCTCCTCTAATAAGGAAATCAATAGTTTTGAGGGACACACAGAAAAGGAGGCACATGTTCTGCTAAAAACTGTTGTGATAAGGAAGGAGAAGTAGAGCTAGGAGGTACAAAAAAGGTCCAACCTACATTCAATCTTCAGAAAGAGCTTGAAAGAGTAAAGCTCCATGTCCCTCTGATTGAGCTTCTAAAGAAGCCTACTCATAAATCTCAAGTCTCTCAATTCATGTATCCATCTGCCAAAGCACCAACCCATGACAAGTTAAATCTTCAAGAGGAGAGGCCAATGGTTGTTTTTGGGCCACATGTTAAAGAACTTGATCCTTCTACTGCACCCTTCTACATGACCCTGATAATCCATGACCTCTTATTGCATAATTGCATGTTGGATTCCGGAGCCTCACACAACTTCATGCCACTAGCAGTGATGGAAATGTTGGGCTTGCAAATCACCAAGCCTTAGAAGGACCAATACTCCTTGGACTCTAAGAGGGTCAAAATCTTGGAAATGATAAAAGATTTGGTGGTAAACCTAGCTCAGATCCTTGTGAATAGCATAGTAATGGACATAGTAGTGGCAAACATTCCCCCTTGATTTGACATGCTCTTATCTAGATCCTGGGGTTCCAAGGTGGGGGGCTCGATCAAGTTAGATCTAACTTATGCCATTATTCCCATTATTCCCATTATAACCTGTCAGGTGAGATAAATCCTCCTCCAACTGCTGCTCAAGTAGCTTTTTGGGAGCCTTTAAACCTGACTTTGGTTTTAATTTAATGAAAAGGAAGTCCCTCACTTTAGATGATCTCCAAATTGATGCTCTTGAGGTGGAAGCAAATCTCCCCTCATCTGGAAAGTCAAGAGGAAAGCAGGAAGCTACCGAAAATAAAAGAGGGAAAGAAGAGGCATCCTCCTTTGGTCAAGCTAGAGAATCATCGGACCAAATATGGGATGAACTGGATAAACTCATCAGGAGTTTATCGCATAAGGTTGGGAAGCTTGAACTTGAGAACAAGAATCTCTCCAAACAGAATTCTCAAGTCAACAACCACGGTTATAACCCACAGTATAGAAGGCCTCCACTATAAATACTTCCAAGGGAAAGAAAGGAACAACTCGAATAGAAACATACTAATGCATAGTATCTGTGTTGTCTTGAGTGTAACTAAACGAACAACATATAGATGCATAGTGTCTGTGCTGATATCCAAGTGTGTGTTGGTGACCATACGCAATGGTGACCATCGATGCAAAAATAGTGTCATGCATATGACAACAGTGAGATGCAAACAAAAACTAAAATGGTGCTTCTACAAGCTAACATGCATCAAAATGACAGAAAGTGCTCATTTGAATCAAGTAGATAGCACTCACACAAAGTGAAACACAAAAAATGATAGAAACACAGTGCAAGACATGAAAAGCAGACTTACCCTAAAACAGCTATGTCGAAAGTGTTGAAGACTCCTGGATACGATGTGGGATGTTAGAGTTGTAAGATCAATGTGAGGAATGAGCTCTGCAGCACCCAGTTCATAAGTTTTGACAAGATCAAAGTTATGACGTGCATGCCACAAATCTAGGAAAAAGTGACACTTGGCAAGGGGTTTCTAAAATGGTCTTTGCATGTAACCTCCAACTGCTAAAAATAGATCCCTCATATCTAGGGATTCCTTTGCATGTTTCCTTTTGCTATTTCAGGAAAAGCATCCCATGCATGCAAATCAGTTTTGCTTGGTCCCGAAGGGAACTGGTCAACCTAAAGGCACATGCATCGGTCCACGAGCCTGGGATGAAAATTTGTGCAGTTTTTGAGCTGAGTTGGGCTAGTTATGTCTTAGTGATTACGCAATTTCTGGGGTCGGTGGGTGACTTCTTCCCAAAATTACGCAATTTCTGGGTAGAGCTGTGGTTTTGGGTCAGATTGCACAATTTTCTCAATGAAGCCTATTCGACTGCATTGCACAATTTTTGAGCCCAATAGGATTCCCAACAGATTTGTACAATTTCTGGCGGGCAAGTTGGTTCCCCTCCAGAATTGCACAATTTTTTGGGGGAGTGTCTTAGTCAGCAAATGGTCTAAGTCTCGAATGCCAACATGCGGGAGGGAGACAAGAAAGTTGACATGCATAGATCGGAAGGCCACTGAAACTTAGATAATGCCTATGTACTTGACAGTGCAAGACATGTTGCTAAGGATGGTTGGTAGGGATGCTCCAAAACAAAGGTAAGGCAAAATTTTGGAGGGTGGTTGTAGTTGCTACAACACTTGGTGACAAACTGGTAGAACTCCACCTCTCTAAATGGACCTTGTTCATGAAAATCAAGTTTAATACCTTCGGAAGTATTGTTTAGTTCTATGTTCGTCTTGGTTTCCACACTTTCTTAATTGTAAGATGTAGCATTTGCCAAGCTCTTGGTCAGTCAGCACACATTTCAAGCTAAGCCAACACATTTGTTTCAATTGGGGTTGAGGGGTATATTGGTGCACAAGCTTTATGGTCATCAGAGTTTTAGTTTCAGCTTTGTGTTGCTCCACTGCCAGTAGTCCTGAAAAGTACCTTGGAGGAGTCATGCATGAACACAAACATCGCTCCGCTTCCAGCGAGCCTGGTCAATACCTCAGTGGAGTTACTTGCATCATCTCTCTATGCAGGAAGCCTTTCTCTTCTTTCACCTTATTCAATTTTCATTTTTTCGAAATTTTTCACATTGTCATTTTTTTTTTTTTTTTTTCATAACTGTGCATAGCACTTATTCATTTCAGAGATGGAAGAGGGATATTGAATTATTGAGAGAAGAAGAAGTTGTTCCTTCAGAGTACTAGTTTGTATAGACATGCTTGTTAATGTTTTCCCCCTCACCTTACTCTACTTGACTGAGCCGAAAAGGGTTAACCCAAAACAACCGAATAGAGTAGGTGACACTAGTTAGCGTGCAAGCATTGTGTATCTCCATTGTCCTACCTCTTTGTTGTCAGATGATGGACTGACATCTATTGTGTTCTACAAATGATCAATAATGGTTGCATACGTAGATGGAGATACAAATTCAAAATCAGGGATGTCAGAATCACCAAGGATGTCAGGGAAAAATGGAGGAGGCACAGACATAAGGAAATCATCCTTCGTTGTGGGTTGATGTTCAAGGTCCTAGCCATACTCTTCATGAATGACAACGTAGGTTGGTTGTGCAACACCAATTCTGTCCCTAGCTTGATCCTCATTCACAACAAGTGTAGAGTTCAGAATGGAAGAACACAAGGCAATGCAATCTAGAGGATCATCAGAATACGAAGATGGAGGTTGAGGTATGAAATACATGTGACAACCCATGGGATTTGCAACCAAATATATGCGAAAATTGAGAGAAGTGATGTTGGGATGATGTTACAGTTGAACAGATGCATGTGCATGTTCTCCCACATCACTCTGCGGTGTTGGAGTTGTTTGATGAAGGGACGGTGAACAGCCACTTGTGACAGTGATCGTGTTTGTCTGTGATTGTGCAGATCCATCACTGAAGTATGCTGAGTAAGGTTTGAGCTTGAACTTATTCTTGGGATTGAGATATTTGTTAAGAAAATATTCAAATCTATCCATGTGATACTGGAATTTATTTGAATTTCCGGAGTTTGAAATTGCAACACACAGAAGCGGTCCCAAAAATCCATAGGCAATTCTTGTGGGGTCTTCCACTCTTTTAACAATTTTTTGTAAGAGGTTTTGGATCAAAATAATGGAAATTAGATTCAATGAGATCACAAAACTTCTCAAGTGAGTGCACGTCTTCAGGTGGCAGACTCCAACACCACCATACTGGGGATTCACGAACTATGTATGCAAGCACCACACTGGCCTCTTCGGCATAGAACTCATCTTCAAGGAATGTATAGAAGTCTTCTAAGTACTCAAGCTAGGATACTTTGCCTCACCATCACACATGAATTCAGACAAGATATCACCAAACTCCCTTGTGATGTCGAGAGGTTTGTCATGCGAAAAACATCATAGAGGGATAAGTTTGATATTATCCATGATAAATGTATGAAGATTCAAAATAAATTGTGAGGGATTGGCTTGTCATCTGGACCTCCTTCTAGCACCAAAATGTTGACGGTGTTGGACCCACCAATATGTCAAGGGATATCCCCGGTAAGAAGTCCCAAGAAGACCTTAGACCGTTTAGTGTAGGAGTCTTAGCAATGGGTCATACAATATCACCTTGTCAATAGTTGTGCAAAGAGGCAAATAAGATGTTGATGATGGTAGCAAGGGTGTGACATGCACAACAGGCCAAGGAAGGTGCATGAATGGTTCTAACACAAGGAAGGTTGAATGAGTGTGCCCCTTGGAAACCTGTGTGAACACGTAGCTTGGAAGGGAACACATGAGCTAAGATGCATCACAAGCTAGAAGGAAGGTGAACCAACAATCCAAAGTGATGGTTAAACCAACAACACATTTCAGTAAGATTCATACACACATATACAGAAAGAGACTATACATACATGCATAAGCAAACACATACATATATCATTAGAGTAACCAAGTTAACTGAAATACAATAACAACATATGCATGAAACGTGTTGGCTCTATTATATTAAGAAGTGAAAGTTCCAATCATATGGTACAACCATGACCAACCACTAATCTCGATAACGGAACGTTACAGTCATTTTTGCCTACTCCTCCAAAGAGATGTACTAGCTCTGCACTATGGAGAAGCCAAGGCTTGTTACAATACTCTCCAAGATTTATCTAAGATACTCCTATCGGAAGCTTGGCTGACCAAAAGCCCTTACAAAGAGTTATGAGGTTCTATAGATAGCAAAGGGTGGGGTAACCCTTAACATTCCCCTTTGTGATTGTTCACCTACCCTCATGACACTTCAGCTACTCTATGACTATTACATTCAACTATGGAAACTTCGACTTCCACTTTACAAGATGTTACATACAATCTACAGATGTACCCATGTGAGACAAAATGGCTTGAGCAAAACATGCAAAACATCACTAAGACTCAGATAGTTGTGGTAAGACCAACTCTTTGACATCCTTGCAATGATAAACGGTGGCAAACTAATGCCAAGCTTGGTTTTCTGTGATGGTGTCCATGTGCTCAATGGTGACATCCTACTGAAAGTGAACTCTTGCCTCTGTTTCATCTGGGTACACCGATATGGCTCCTCTGTCGAACTCGTATGATAACATGCACATCATCGTCTTGAGTGCAACTGGACCAATAACATACTGTTGCATAGTGTTTGTGTTGATCTCCAAGTGTGTGATGATTACCATGCACATCAATTTGTCAAAATACATGTTCAGCTCCAGTCGGACTTGCTTCTTGTCTTTGCCTCGGTGAGTGTGCCAATGGGTGGGATCGCATGTGTGAACATAATGACATCCATGCTCCTAAACGACCTTGCATGCGATTGACAACACTGCTCATTCTTTCTACTCCATACCAACTGTTGGGCTGGGTCTACAACCTGTATGGGCATAGTTTCATCAGTCTGTGCGTGTTGCGCCTCCTATTGTATATGTTCCTGCTGCAACTTCTTCTCTCATCTGTGCATCTCATGTTCTTCTTTGAGTTGCAGCTTCAGAACCTTCAACTCCTTCTCTATTTCTCTCTCTACCTTCACACTATCCTCTTGTCGTGTTGTCACCTCAGAGCCTCAATCTCCAAAGCTGCTCTCCTCACAAGTGGATCTGCTTGGACTTGCATCTTTGCTTCGCCTCTCTGTTGTCAACAACCTTCCTCTTGCATTTGTCACACGTAGGTCTACTACCTTATGTTGTTGCTGATGGTGTTACTAGTTGTGATGTCACTTCCATTTCATATTAATATCCTTGTCCTTGAACAACTTGATGTATTCATAGATAGGCAAGTTCATAGACACTTGATTGACTGCATCCCCACTTGCACTCTCAACGATGTCTTTGAATATGCTCTCTTAGAAACCATTGTATATGTGTTGCTAAGAGGCAGATGAACACCTATGATACCCGGAGACATAGCAACACTCATGGCAAGTGATCTGTTAGTTGAAAACTAGAACAAACTGGAGGACTAACATGCAACATACCTGTGTGACTGTCTCTAAAGATTGCGTAATTTTCACCGGGAGGCTGGGAAAATGACTGCCAAAATTGCGCAAGGAACAATCTAGGTTGTTGGGAGTATTGATGGTGCTGGACCCGCCAACATGTCAAGGGGATTTACTAGGTAAGAATTCCTAATTATACCTCAGACCATTTGGTATAGGAGTCCCAACAGTGGGTCGTAAGGTAATGGCTTGACCGCGATGTTGCACAGAGGCAAGTAAGATAACTTTGTCAATAGCAAGGGTGTGACTAATGTAGTGAGTCAAGGAAGGTGTAAGAGAGGTTCTAACACTTGGAAGGGGGAAGGAGGTGAATGTGAGTTCCAGGTTGAAAGGGATCATTCCCAACTCGACTAGGAACATGTTGTGGCCAGCAACAATCCCCCTTCTTATTTAGTTTTATCACTAATACTAAATAAGTGGGGACCCTTATTAAAAAATTAAAAAAATCAATTAATGCTTGTATTTCCTTTTTCAATAAAACTTACTATCATAAACTTAGGAGAATACCCTCGAAAAATCTAAAAAGACTTAAGTTTTATTATAAGTTAGAATAAAACCATTCCTTAAAGAGCGTCACATTGCAAAAAGGTAACAAATTCCTTCCTACAAGCAGAATCTCTAAGATTGTGAAATCACGCATCAAAAGATCCTCATCGCATCACATGCCTAAACCATTACTTAAGCTGTAATGCCTCAAACCACCGATATGTGATGGCGCATGTCGCAAATTGCATTTCGCAGAAAACACATTAATGAATGATTGTCATATGCTACGAACTAGCGATATTGCGATCCGCGATATTGTGATCTGCAGTATTGTGAAGCAAATCGCAAAATCACCTCATCGCAGATCTTCAGGGCTCGTTGTTTGAAAAAGCTTTTTCCATAAACTAATGCCCGGGTATGCGCATTAATGTTAATCAATGAGTTAGTTGGCAATCATTAATGAAATATGGTTTTGATCTAATCAAAGAGCCATTTCATGTAAGGTGGTATATTTTATATGTTTTTCGCATTTAAAGCTTTCCCGCCACCTTTTTCTTATCATTACTCTCACCTCATTTGTAAATTGTAGGAGCAAAGAGTAGAGAAGTATACATAGCAATGTTCAGGGTATTATGGGAAAGAAGGGTAAAGCTCCGAGTTATGAGGATAAAGAAATGACGCCCTTATACACAGATACCACCTATAACAAAGATGCCGGTATTACTACTTGGTAAGGCATGTATAGTCTACTTGAGGAAGAAAATCCCAAGGTAATGAAGGTTACAGCTACTGCAGGCTCACACAAGTCTTCTAAGGCGTCTATTACAAAACTATCATGTTCGTTCTTGCACCAAATAGCGGCAAGGCCCAAAATTCTTCCATACACGAACATGGTTAAGTGGGTACTGGATAGTGCTGATATCACAAATAGACAATTTAAGACTCAGGGTCAAGGACTCGTTGGCTCATTCACTCCACAAGATTTGAGGCTCATGTATTATCTACCAGAGCCACAGGCGACTTATAACAAACAGTTCATGGAGAAGTTCACTAAATAAAATGAATATTTGGGAAAATGCACCAAGTACTGGTCAAGAAGGGACGAACCACTAATAAAGGATAAGCACGGTATGTATAGTGCTAGTTCTCTCACCTCCCCGTATTGCTTTGTTGTTGCTATGCTCTGTAGACTTTTTGAAAAGCCAGACATTAACAAGTGTTCATCTAAATGGCTACCATTATTGGATGCTGCCACTAATGCTACTGTTGTGGACTGGGCTAAGATATTGTCCAACAATTTAGCCACAACCATTTTAAATTACCGGTCCAAAAGAGCTACTTCTCAGAGGATTTATCCCCCTTTCTACTTATCTGCTTATGTAATGGATGCAATCTGTTATATTTCCAAGTTTCCTCTAATGGGCTGGAAATGGACTACTCAAGACCCCTTACCCATTCATATTTATCACAAGGAATTATGGGATTCCAAGTTCATTCCGTATTGCTACAAGATTTGTCATGGAATCATGTTACCTCTGTACAAAATGCTGTATGATAAAGACACTCCAAGATTTTCTCCAGAAGAGGAGGTCGATATGATCCTTGTCGCGAGATGGTTCAGAGAAGAACTTTTCACATATGTCAGGGTATTCGGAAGTCTCGCTTCCCCTCATGTCTTACCTTTATATGTTCCTGATAAACTACTGGCGCGAGAGATTGCTTATCAGACTTGCAGAGAAGGAGGTATGACTAAAGATTTGAAGGGCAAGAAGAAGGCCATTTGGCCGCAATTTCCTGTGGCCTGTGGGGCCTTTTCACTATTTGATGTAGGCCATGTATTCAAAGAAGTAAAAAACATGACATGTCCACGATTGTTCAAATTTCCAGGAAGACCGTTCGACCCTTTTGATATCGTTAAGAATTTCACTACTGTAGTCAAAATAAAAGTGTTTTTTAAAGAAGATGATCTTTTTGATGATATGTTTCAATAGAAAAGTACACTTAAAGAAGTTCTGCATTCGGCCCAAAGGCGATTCCCTCTAGCATAATTTCGAGAGTTCAAAATATACAGAGAAAGGAGGTTATCTAATATCCCTTTGGATAAATTACATTTGGAACCCATAAGGGAACCAACTCCCAGTATCAGTCTTAGTGGAAGTTTAGGCACAGACAGATCTAAATCTAAATCTAGGAGAGAAACGTTAGAACACTCCATGAGGTCCAAAAGTGGCCATAATAAAAGCGAAGGGTTAGTAAGAGATACTGCCCAATCTAAGGAGCGCCCAGAGCAACAGGTTTTGATCTCTCCCCCTGTAAATATTCCCCCTCTCATCGTCCAGCCACCACGAGTCAGAACTGACCTGGATAAAGAATGGGATACATTCAATGACTTAATCCATATTGAAGGATAGAGCACAAAAACACCTGAAAGTAATGTACAAACAATAGATGAAATAGTCACAAGAACAATCAACAATGTCCTAGAAATGGAACATATTCCCATTACCCCATCTTCTGAACTTATGCTCAAAATAGAGGAAATTCCTCCTCTTGATGTATTTTATAGTCCGTAGCATAAGACCATGGTGAGAAGGTAAAGAAAGAAAAGGAAATTGGAAAGCATGCTCTCTCATGATGCAGAGCAATTAAACATCCTATGGCAAGATCCTACCACCGATCCCACCAAAAATCTCACTAAATTATCTCAGATCGTAGGAGCATATGCTTCTGCGACCATTGATAAAGCATCTAAGCTACAACAATTACTGAAAGAAAAAGAATATCAAATACAGGTTTTGCAGCAATAGCTACAACAAGCCAATGCCAATAGCAAAGCACAGAAACAACTTGAAAGATTACAACAGGACTTTCAACAAATGTAGATAGGATACCAGAACAATTTGGTCGAAAGAGAAAAACAGTTACAGGTTATGCAAGAGATGCACAAAGATGATCCTAAATTTACAGAATTCATCACAGAATCCATTTCCTTAAATGATCAACTGCTACAACAACAAGAAACATTGTGCCAAAGAATATCACAGTGGAGCTCTTATTGCGAAACAAGTGACATAATTACTAATCAAGTCGTGGACTTGTGACATGATTACGATTTAATTGATAAAAGAGTTACTAAATATTTGGCTTCGCAGGAAATAGAAAAAGGAGAAAGGCAGGCGCACCAATAATCAATGACACCCACAAAGAAATGCTCTTTAATAAGTGGGATGCACAGATCGAGAAAGCAGAACAAGTGGCAGAAGAAGTAGCCACAACAACAAATAATGTCATTGATTGCATCAATGAAAATTTAAACAGGGCGAATCTAATCTCAGAGACCACTCCAGGATATCTACCGAATGTACAACAACTATAGACAAGCTGGAGACAAAAGGCTCAAGAAAAGGCAGAATCCATCAAAAGATTAACTAAGTTGAATTGGGATTCTTACTGGATGTATTTGGCAAAACTACACAGCGAGTGCATGACTCTCAAATGTATCATCGATTCTGCCGAAAAGATGGTGCCAGCTCTTGTCGATTTCGTTTTCATAGGACAGCTAAAGTCGGAAGTCGGCTAGCCAACTCTCCTCAAGCAAATGCTAAATGCTTGAGATTACAAGGAACAGATACACAAATAGTTAGTTGTTAGTTTTAGTTTTAGATTCAGTTTTATTTTTAATTTTGCTTTATTTTTGCCTGAAATGAGGATGGTCATTTAAACTGCATCCTACATTTTTTTAATAAATTAATTTTAGATTTATTTAGTAGTATTTAAACCCTTCTCATGCATTTAGAGAAGGGTTCTGAAATTTATCAAAAACTTGTCCTCAGAACATGCATTTTTGCACCCTCCGAGGAGGTTTTGATGAATGAATGGAACAGGATTTATTGATATTTGCGTTTAATATCTACCACTGATGTTGCACTTTTGTACTTTTGGTGGATGTTGGATTAAGAAGAGATAAATCATTATTGCTTGAAGCTCATGAGTAGAACTAGTTATAAATGGTACTTTTATCTCTTAAGTATTTCTGCCTATGTGTTAAAGTGATATTCATGTTCAGTTATTTATATATGAATGCGTGAATGCTTGAGTTATCATTTAGCACTTCTGTACGGTGATAGCTATTTATTTATGTTTAATATATGAGTAGCTTATTATGTGATATGTTTTACACAGCTGCTTTGTCTAACTTTTTATATGAAATGGTTTATCTTTATTGAATTCTTTTCTCATAGCAGTTGAATGATCTTTATTACCAATTGTTATTTGAAATCATTTTAGATCACATAACGGAAAGATTACATCCTAGGTTAGTTTAGAATTAGATATGTTTGTTTATTAGAATACAATTGCATGTTGTTAGATTAGATTTAGAATAAAAGCATTTTACTTAGGAATTATTAGAAAAGAAATATCAATTCTCAACACACACACACACACATAGATTGGGAAACTGGTCCCATTATCCCCAGTCGGACCCACTACACCAAACGGAAAAGGAGCTGCTAACCAAGGTCTGGACCGGGTGGGTATCCCCCTTGTTGTAGACCCGATTTTCAGGGCTTCAACATATTTGGCTCTAGAAGGAGGACCCCGAATTGTGAATGGCAAGTAAGTCTAAATCTAAATACCATTCTGAGAGTAAATTGCCCTCACCATCTCCCCCGACTTCTCCATCGCACTTAGAATCTTTAAATCTTGAGCAAGAAGTCGAAAAAACAACAACCACTGCCACAAACCCTGACATTTCAGAGAAATCTACTATTGAACCTCTTGAAGTTGAATCTTTGATTCATAAAATTCAATGATTTTCTATATCACCTCAAAGATCTGATAAATCTCAAGGCAGTGTGACTTCGCAATATAACCCTTCTCATCCGCTTACTAGATTGAAGAGCGAAAAGTTTGGTATTGAACCAACCAAGTTACCTGTACCTACAAGGAAGAGAGCAAGGAAATCGCCTAAAGGGTCAAATAGCGAGACTCTTTCATCATTATCATCCATCTCAAACTCTCCACCGCGAAGTCAACCATCCACCCCTCCACTTCAGATTATTGTCCACCAGTCCACTGGAACTTCCATATCTCTTTCTCAATCATCTAGAACTATAATATCCTCATTTTCCCAACCACAGGGATCATCTTCTGCGCTTTCCTCTTTTAGTAGTTCAACGATGGCCCAATCTCCATGGAATAACCTAGGGGTAGTCTTAATGCCTGCGCCCTTGAGTCAAATACCGGCCATCCTGAAAAATGGCTGCCTAAGTTTAATCCTGAAGTAGGCATGCTAGTGGAAGAACATATAAGCAACTTTATGTTATCTATAAATCTCAATGGAGTTACTAATGAAGACGCTGGCGTCCGACTCTTTCCCTACACTCTGCAAGGAGTAGTCAGATCATGGTATTTCTCATTACCATCTGGATCTATCACTAGTTGAGATATCTTCCAAGAACAATTCTTGACTAAGTTTGGTGATGACAGGTCTACGACAACACTGATCAATGACCTGTCTAACCTTAGGACTGAATCAAAGGAACCTATCAAAGATTTTAACTCATGTTTCAATAAACTATTGAAAAAAATTCCTACTACTTCTAAACCTAGCGAAGAAGTGCAAAGTGAATGGTACATCTCTGCTTTACCATCAAACATAACAATCTTCGTTGATAGGGCTAATAAAACAACTTTATCCGATAATATGAAGGAATCAATAGCAGTAGAGAAACGTATCATAGCTTTAGAAAAGAAAAACACTCTAGATGAACGAAAATCTAAGAAGGTTACTTTTAAGGAAGATCCCAAGAAAAAACAATCGAAAGATCCATTTGATTTAGAAGGATTGCAGAAAGTTTTGAAAACCATGTCTAACGAAATGATTGACATTAAGAAACAAGTAGCAGAGACTTCTTCTAAAAATCCATACAAGCCTTATAGAAGAAATCCTTCGACTGATTTAAAGCCTTCCAACGCTATTGCAAATGCTGAATCAAAATAAGAAGAGGAAATTGCTACCGAAGAGCCTACCGATGAAGAAAAAGTTGTAGAGGTACAAGGTATGTGGAATTTCATCCTCCCAGATGAAGAGGATCAAGAGGCACTGTCGGTCAGTATTTGAAGTAGAAATCAACTCGATCCTCCTCAACCTACTCCTGAGCCAAAGAGCGCAAGCTCAATGCCTAAGGATAAAGTCGCAACCAAGAAAATGACACCCAAAGCGACTCAAACAAGCCCAATCCAAACAGATTCACCAACTCCATCTAAAACATTAATAGTTTCGGATGAAATGGAGTATAATATCATAGAAGACATGAAGAAGAATAGGGCTAACATTACTTTTTATGAATTGAGCTAGTTAAAACATCAGCAAAAGATAATTTTGAAAGAATTACATGCAGTAACAGTTGCACCTTTGCCCACCGCTGTAATCTCTCAAGCTTCCCATGAGATGGGAAGACATCCAAATAATGTAACTAATAAAGTTGATCCAAATGATATCACTTTAATTGGAGGAAGGTCAAGATATCACACTCCCCCATTTCTTCTTACTTATAAAGTTTTCAACAAAAAATTACATAATTATTTAGTGGATTCTGGAGCTTCATCTAATATCTTACCTAAATCAATATGTGTAAAGCTGAACGTTCAACCTCAAAAATCTGTTGTGCGCATAGTTTAGCTGGATCAGTCGCAAGTTGAAGTGATCGGTGAACTAAATCAGGTTACCATAAGGTTATCATCTAATCCAAAGGTATGTCAAGTTATCGACATTTTAGTTGCAGATATTCCAGAATTTTATGGCTTAATTCTTAGAAGAGTTTGGTCAGAAAAACTTCATGGATACTTTGCAACCGATTGGTTGCACATGTGGCTCCCTTACAATGGTAAACCAAATCAGATAAAGGTTGAGCGAGAAAGACATCAGAAATACATAGTAACAGAATTGGAAGGAGAAAATGAACCAGTAGCATACAACAATAATATTTTTGGCAACTATTCTGTTGATTCTTTCTTAGGAAATTTTAATGCTCATACTTCACCTTACTTAGAACATTCTATTTTATCTCAAGTAGAAATTTTTTCTCAAACAGACAGTTCTAAATGTATTAATTTTATAGATAGTTCTGCAAATAAATCTTTATTTGGAAGTTATTTTTTTACGGTTCTGTTGTGGTAAAAACACAACCCCCCATTTTTGACTTGCTCAACTCAAATAATGGGGACCCTTTCTATAAAAATTTTGGCTAAACACCTTTTTGGATTTTTATATAGTTGATTGCCCTACGCTTTTGTTAATTTTTCGTTTTCATTGGATTCTTGTTTTGATTGCTTTGTTAGAATCGATTTTTTATAAGCTTCCAATTGATGCTTGTTTCGCCTCATTTGGTCAACTGGTTTGAAAATGGCATTCCTTTGAAAATTTGATTATTTATGTAGTCTGGGTTAAAATTGCATAAAATGTACAATATTGCATTTTGTAAATAAATTAGTTCAATAACACATTCATTTTAAATACTAACCCATAGCGAGTTTTTACTAACACTTTTCCATTTTTAGTTATGCAGCCAAATCATTAATTATCGAGATTTTAAGAAATTCACTCCAATTTCCAAATCAAATCCTAATCTCGAAAACCCAAACATTCAAGTGGCTGTAATTTAGATAATTTCACAACTTAACTAAATTTCATTAAAAGAAAATCAATATAAAAAATGATATTAAATCTTAATTCAATTCAATTAATTAATAATAATTATTTAATTAAATTAAAATTTATATATATATTATATATATAATAAAACGTAATCGCATCGGAGTTTCATATGTCGCAAGCTCAAAACCCCCGATATTCCCCATACCCCGATGCCGATATCGGATTGAAGATTTTGTATTACGCAAAATTTTAAAAGCTCCGATTGCCGATGCTCGTCGATGCTCCTTCACGCCAATACTCCTGCACACCCCGACTTACTGATGCAATGGGGCATTAACCAAAATTTTAAAAACATGTGTTTAAATATGAATGTTCCATCACATCGGGAGTCTTCATCCTATGCAAACTTTATGCCCCCGACACCACGCTTGCGCCGATGCGATAAGTCAAACTTTGGTATTCGTTTTAAGCTCACGTATTAATTTTATTTTTAGAAATCGTTTATGCTACCATATGATTCGTATGTTACCATATGAATAAGGGGGTAGGTAGTATTAGTTTAATATTAGTTTAAATATTAATACCTAAACAATTAATTTTAAATTAATTAAATTAATGAATATGTAATATTTATTTAATTTAAATTTAATTATTATTTATATTCATATTAATTAGTTTATAAATAGTTAATATTTTAGTTAGTTAGATATTAATTAATAAATAGATTAATATTAATTAACAATTAGTTTAGTTTATAATTAGCAATTAAATTAGAATTAATTAGAGACTAATTTAGGATTAGTTTTTAATTACAATATTTTTAGCCCAGAAACAGAATTTCCAGATTCATGCCAGATTTGACCCATCAACTTTGAAGGCCATAGATTGAGTTATACTTGGCGAAATGAGGCCCAGGACGGCTCATTGGAAAGAGAAAATCAAGGAGAACATTTTTTAGGAGGTTTCACTAATAGATTGAATCATTTATTGGATTAAAAATCAGGCAGAAGATCAAGCTCTGAATTTTGAAAACAAAATCAATTTTCTGAGTTATTTTCTTCATTTTCATTTGCCCAAGGCTCTTCTAAATTGCAGATTCGTCCATCAATAATATTCTTGACCAATCAAACCATCCCATACATCAATAGAGAGCTTATATTTTCAATTATTTATTTAAATAGAATTTGATTGGATTTGTTTTAATTGCTATAAATGATATTTTGATTTTATTGATTGAATCTTAATTTATTTTGATTTCTTTTTACAGGAAAACAGTAGAAGAGATATGAAAAAAAAGATCTCAATCAATGAGAATGCTCCAGCAATTAAAGATTGGAATTTTTAGCAAAATAAAATTGGATTTAAGAGATTTCTCTTCAATAAACTTTTCTCTCAAAAATTCCTTTGCAAATATTATAAATAGCAAATTGCATAATGTAATAAGGGGCTGCTCTCCTCTACAATTTTATACTTCTGAAAGCACTTCTGTAATAGGAATTTAGATTTGTAGGAGGGAGGAGAGAAAATCTCAGATCTGGGGATTATTGAGGATTTTTCCTTTGTATCTTGAATTATGTATGAGGGGCAGAGTTTGCACTATTGTGGCTTTAGTTTTGAATAGAAGTTCAAGCAATGTAAATGACTGTTGGAGACCAAGGTCAGAGAAATGAATGCAATAAATTGGTATTTTTAATACTATTTTTTCAAATATCAATTTCATTTTTATGATAACAAAAATGCGTCATTTTATTCATATTTGTGCACTATTGTCAATATGGGTAATTTGTCTCAATGTTGTTATTATGTATCTCTGTTCTTATGGAATAAATTCTGATTTTTGAGTAACTATTTACTCAGAAATCTGTCTTATAAAACTGATTTATTGAATGGTAATGTATTGTGAACTATTTCCACATATTATTGTTTCATTATTGGATTTACTGATCTGATAATCAATATCATTTCTGTGAACTATTTCCTGAGTGTTGTTAGTTTATTATTTCAGTTAATAGGTCTCAATAGGATGTGTTTTGATATCTATAATATCAGTTAATTGAACTACTTTATTAACTTGATATTCATTATAAACAAGACATATTTAAAATCTCAATACTTTAATTATCTTGCTCTTGGTTGGGTTAGATCTATATCTGCCTAATTAAGATAGGATTAAGATTAGTTTATTTTGCTTACGTTATAGAATAAGCTTGCATTTAGAGTAATTTCTACATTCTTTTAAGTCCTCTCCTCAACGAGGCAAAACTTTAGTTGTGGCTTGGCTTAACCCAAATCAGCTTAAGGGTCATTCTCTTGCTTAATCAGCAAGAAGAAGTGATCTGGTATCCCTAACTATTGGTAGTGAAAGATACATCATAAACCAATAGCGATAGGGAGAAGGTAACTGGACTTAGTTAAACTAGTTGGAACCACCACACCAAATGGAAAAGGAGTTGCTTTAAGGTCTGGACCCGGTGGTTATCCCCCATTGTTGTTGCAGTGATTTTCGAGGCATAAACAGGTGGTAGAGAATATAACTCCAGCAAAGCACCAAAAGGATACCTAAGATCCTTAGAGAAAACAATGACCTGCAAAACTGGAGCCCAACGATACCCAAATTGAAAATATAAAACCATAAACTCCTTGACAAAAGATAAGTACAGAATATGTTTCTTCAGTAGTATGCATCTCACTGTATTTGTGTAGCTTTGGGTTAGGGATTGAAGATTTATGCACAAATATGTCTAAACTTATCACTGAACAACAACGAATTTAGATCTCTGGCCCTCTAGTCAAATCTCAGTGGTTTGCTACTACTACACAATGCATAAACCTCTGACTTTTATATGTATTTGACCTTCCTTAGAAAGTTCAAGACTATGCTGGATGAAACCTCCTCAGATAGATCAATACTCACAAGATGCTTCTAGCGACTTCAACCTTCCTTAGGATATCAATTCTATGTTGGTCGCAGACATAAGATTAGAGATAGATCCAACAAAAACTTGATTGATGCATAAGAGGACTAGAAATTCCTCCTTGCCTATTAAATTTATGCTATTGCTCTCCCCGCAATTCCTATGTTTGGGCCTCTTTGTCTAGTGAAATTTTTGCAAAAAAAGAAAAAAAAGTTGTTCCTCGTGTGTAGACCTGCAAGTCCAATTTATAAATTTATATGGGCAATGTCTAACAGAAATCCGCCTGAACAACTTTTTCCAATGGATATACACAAGGAAAAACAAGTGAGGGTGTTTATCACTGAAAGGAAAAGAGATGTGCGTAAAGGGTGCAGAATGAAAACAAACGCCTTTTCTATAAGATGCCTTCCTTTGCAAAAGCAGTGCATTTGATCAAAAATAAAATGTACAATAAGACAAGTGACACAAAAGAACAAATGGATTCTAGTCAAATCAAACAAGATAGTAGAGAATATGGTAGAATTCCAAAACTTTTCATTATGCCAGTAGCATTTATACCTTGCAATGAAGACATACATAAAGCTTATCGTATAGAGATGGCAGAGAAAAACAAATGGAATGCTATCTCACCTTTAAGTTTCTAACTATCTTCTATCCTGAGATAGTGAAAGATCCATTTCTTGACATCTGCTTATTTGTGGAAGATTTCATTATAGATTTGCTAATAAAAAGAGCACTGATCACAAAGGCTAGTCAAATTGAAAAGTTGTTTTATACAATGTATGTAAGATATACCTCAGTTCTCATGACTGATTCATTTAATTTCATTAATTTGGTAATTGCATGTAGGACATTCAAAAGATCAGAGATTTAGTGAATTTAATGATACATTGCATATCCTAAAAGTATGCGTAATTCATTGAAAATTTTTAAACTCTATTCTTTATGACCCTGAGAATCTTGTAAGATTTCTACATTATAATAGACTATAGATGTTCCTTCTAAAATGGATTTTGGCTACAATGTCGCACGCATTATGAAATAAAACAACCTAGGTTGTAAGCCAAAATGTTTATGTGACAAGAAAAAGATACAATCCATCCAAAATCCACATCATAATGTGGTTAGAACCAAAAACATATGACACCCCTATTCTTTATGGCCCTAAGAATCTTGAGTGCCAAAACTCCACGAGTTACCTTCTTGAGCCAGGTAAGTTGGCATACCAGTCAAGGGTTGATTAGGAAAGGGTTGATTTCTGCCATATGATTGATTCCAATTTGCAGCTTCCAACCATGGAGGTATTGAGTACCCATACCTCACATTTGCACTACTGACCCCTGCATTAAGTGGAGGTAAGTAATGAGCATACAGAGAATTGACACCAACTCTGGTAGGGACAAGGCAAGTGGGTAAACCCTCAGTTTGATAGTGAGGCACTTGAATGTTTATGAGATCTTGGAATAATGGTGTATTATCTGTAATGGAGTCCAATGAGTTTGAAATAATCCTGATTTCATCAGCTATTCTTGTATCATTGATCATCCTTTGTTCCTTTTCAAGCATTTGTTGTGCCTTTCGTTTTTCCTTTTCCTGTCTTGCCATTTGTTTTTGTTGGTCCTTAACTTGCCTTGCTTTATCTCTTTCAATCCATTCATCTGCTCGACATTGCGGTGCAACAATCCTTGCTGCCTTCTTCTCCTTGACTAGATCCTTCATTTTTTGTTTTAATTCTTGCCTTTCAAATTTATTTTTTTTTCAGACTCAACTAACAGGTTTATATAGTCCTCTGAGGTGAGTAACTGTGAGCTTTGGCCTAGACGAAGACTACCTGGTGCACCTTGTTTTTTTTCATTGGTACTCTCTCTACTGGTAGCTTTAGGAACCGGCAAAGTGTCTTCTCCACCCCTCCCACCAGCATGTCATTGCTTGGTACTTCCCATTCAGAATCTGATGGAACTGATTGAACTATATCATTATCTTCATTTGATGCCTCAATATGTCCTTCATCTTCTTCCATTGATCTATTGTCCACAAAAAAATGAACAATTTCACTATTCAATTCTGCTGGTTGTGAGGGCATGTTCATGCTTTCTTCATTGGTTGCTGAGACACTATGTGCATTCATATTGATCATTTCTTCTACTAGCCATGAAGGTGGGGTTACTTGGCTTGGCAATGTCAATTGGTCATTGTCAATTGCATGTTCAACAATGTCATTAACAATATCAGCAATGGGAGTTTCATGTTCTTGAGTTGGTGGAATGATCTCCATGTTACTGCGAATTTGTTCATGGTTATATTGTGTTTCACATATAGTTTCATCATCTTCAACATATAAGTGTCCTTGAGATAGGGAAATCATATTACCAGCTGCAACAACATCATCTTGGTCATCTACTTCTTGCACTTCAACACCTGTTTGGGCATTCCCTTCTTCCTGACCATCCACATGAAACGCTTGGCTACAACCAGTATCATGCATAAGAGCATCATAGTTCAATGGCCAGATTCCTGTCCTCCTAAAGCCAGCCTTGATATTTGATGGTGTCAAAGCCCTTTTAAAAGTTTTACTTGCAAGCTCTGCTAGCTCGAACCTTTTCACCTCAACCCCTGGATTCTTTGCCATCCATGCAGTGCGCTGTGACCTGAAATAGTTCTTGAAAGGGCCAAACACACTAACATCAAGGGGTTGCAGTCTGTGAGTGGTATGAGCGGGTAATGTGAACAAATCGATGCCTAAATTGTTTGCTTCCTCAATTGTTTGTACAGCCATGTGGCTCCCATGGCCATCCAATATCAATAGGTGTCTGCTATTAGGCGAGACGCCACCTGGTACCGATGCAGCAAAGTGAAAAAGCCAACTTACAAACAGTTCTTTAGTCATCCATGCATGGCGATGTGCAGCCATGCATGCACCTGGTTCACAGTTCTGTATATAGTTTTTTAGTTGCTTTTTACCTTTGAATAGACAAAATCCTGGGATTGAAGTACCAATTGCATTGACACAACATAAAATAGTTATCCACTCCCTGCTCTTAGGAAAAATCTTTGGCACATTTCGGCTCCCTCTCTTGGCAATTACCTGCATGCCACAATTCCTCCCTACCTGTAAACCTATTTCATCACAGTTCCATATATGGTTTGCTCCATAAGAATGTTTATCGTAAGCACTAGAAAGTGTGTCATAGAACTTTTGCACAACTGCAGGGCGCAAATTTAATGCTCTGTCTCTGTCAAGGCCCTTAGCAGTGCGCAATACAAGTTCTGGATGCCTTTTTTTAAACCCAAACCACCATGATTTACCAGGAAACCCATCTTTGAATGGGTTTGGCCTCCCTTGACAGATTTGAGCAACTGTTGATTTGAGTTGTATCAACTTTAGCCCATGTCCCAATTGGGCCATCTCTTTACACCACTCAACCACCTCGACCTCCTCCTCCTCAGTCATAACTATAAGAGGCCCTCTACGTTTTGTTTGAGTCAGTCCAATAATGTATTGATGAGGGAGGAATACCATGTTTTTTTGCAAATGCCCGAACTGAGTATCCATTAAACTGTATGTCTTCAGTTGCAACTAACATTTTTTCTTTTGTCCATCCTCTTATAGCACTGATCTTTTTAGTTGAACTTGCCCCTTGGGTTGTTGTTGATGGTGGTTATGTGGTTGATGGTGTGTTAACATCAACTGTCGTCACATGGTCATCCTCAACAATGTTCCCTGGTGCATTGTTGGCATTGACATCAATGGTCCTATCCTCATCAGACAATGTGCATCGCAGTTGCGCACCCCTTGTCACTCTCCTGCCACTTCTCCTTGTACGAGCAATATAACTTCCTTTTGCCATAGATGCAACAACCTGTAAAATTATTGCAGCATTTAGACATTAGAATATTTGTAAATTATGATTTCATACAGGGCAAAATACTTTTGCTTTATTACAGGAAATTATCAACATATATGTTATAGGAAATCAAATTGCATTACTTCGTAGTCTCTCATTGCAAATTACAACTTTCTTTTGCCTCAGAAGATGGGCAGAAAGCTAGAAATAAGCAGAAGAAAAAGCCATTGCAAATTACAACTTTCTTTTGCCTCAGAAGATGGGCAGAAAGCTAGGAATAAGCAGGACAAAAAGCCAAGGAAAAGAGGAAGGCCTGTGACCAAAAAGCAAAAATATCTAAAGCTAGAAAAACTTGATCCATGTAGCACAAAAACAAAACGATAGTCAACACCCATAATTTGCATGACACACACAACATTGGTTTCCAAGTGATAGATCAAGATTGAAGTAAAATCTTGTCCTAGGTCATTTGGAGGATAGGCAACCAAAAGCCAAATTATCTTGAGTTTCTAGCTTAGTCGATTTTGATTATTACAGTCTGAGTCTCTCCATTGACCTTTGTTCACCTATTTACACAATGTTTTAGCTAAGGCATAAGCAAGTGAAATGTGCACATATATTTTGTTTCAAATATCATTTTCCATTTTTTTGTTGTTTGGTATTGCCAAAAATGTCTCAGTATGCCAACTTCTCCATTGCAGGCCATGGCCACCATTCCAGGCATAGTAATTAGTTTGGAAACTCAAACAAAACATGGTCATATGCTCCAGAAGAGTGCTATGCCTGTCATAATCACAGTAAGGTTGGGCATAAATTCTATTTTGGGAACAACTTGCAGCTATGATTAGCCTTGGAATGGACTTATCATCACTTTCAACTTTATACAAAACAATATCTTTTAAACTACCACGTTATATCCATAGTATTTTAAGTGGTTGATCCATAAGTATAAGTTTAGATCACCTGATGATCACATTGTTGGAGCTTGCTTTTCCTAACAACATGGAAATTAAGTCAATTGCCTGCCTGTTCATCAGTTTAGCAACTTTTATATGGATATCTGCTAATGGGCTTCAAGTAGGATTCTATGATAGAAGTTGCAGTGCAGTTGAAGGCATTATTCAGCAATCAGTTTCCAAGGCTTTTGCTCAGAATTCCCTTATAGCAGCTGGGCTTATAAGGATGCATTTCCATGACTGCTTCATTAATGTAAGGATAGGAACTAGCATACAATCATGTATATCCAAGTTGCATGTTTCTAGTTATAAATGCAGCCAAAGTATTGTCTAAATTTAATGCATTGCTGCTATAAATTCAAGTTGTCAGTATCTAATTTATAAATGGATCCAAATATTGTCTATTTTAATTCATTATTGTATATAGTTGATAGTGAACACTATCCACTCAGTTACACAACATTAAATGTTGTTGTCAGTTGTGTATGGAGTCTGGACCATCAGATCTACCATCTATTCAAATTAGATAGTTTACAGACCACTCTCATAGTGTTCAATGTTGCTTAACCAGATGGATAGTGTTTAATTAGAATGGATAAACTCATCCAAGTTGTAAAAGGTATCAGATAGTGTTCCTGTAGAATTGGTAAACTCACCCAAGCTGTAGAAGGTATCTTGATAGTTGATGCTTTTTAGTTGGCCTTTAGGCATATAATTACTCTTCTTTTAAGGTTATATCTGTTGTGATGTGCTTTAGGCTTAGAATTACTCTCTTGGTAAGATCATCTGTGTGGTGATTGTTTTTTTAAGAGTGTGATAGATCAATAATTTTGACATTTCATTAGCATTTTTAATAAAAACCCGTTGTTTTAAATTACGGTTGGTAGTAGTCCATAGGCTTACATTCCATTGCCATCAGTTTTCTTGTTGGTATGCTTTCCATCTACAAAAACACTGAAAAGTCACAATGTTTTAGCTAAGGCATAAGCAAGTGAAATGTGCACATATATTTTGTTTCAAATACCATTTTCCGTTTTTTTGCTGTTTGGCATTGCCAAAAATGTCTCAGTATGGCAACTTCTCCATTGCAGTCCATGGCCACCATTCCAAGCATAGTAATTAGTTTGGAAACTCAAACAAATTATGGTCATATGCTCTAGAAGAGTGTTATGCCTGTCATAATCACAAATCATTCTGAGTCTCTCCATTGACCTTTGTTCACCTTTTTACACAATTTTTTAGCTAAGGCATAAGCAAGTGAAATGTGCACATATATTTTGTTTCAAATATCATTTTCCATTTTTTTGTTGTTTAGCATTGCCAAAAATGTCTTAGTATGCCAACTTTTCCATTGCAGTCCATGGCCACCATTCCATGCATAGTAATTAGTTTGGAAACTCAAACAAAATATGGTCATATGCTCCAGAAGAGTGCTTTGCCTATCATAATCACAAATCATTCTGAGTCTCTCCATTGACCTTTGTTCACCTATTTACATAGTGTTTTAGCTAAGGCATAAGCAAGTGAAATGTGCACATATATTTTGTTTCAAATATCATTTTCCATTTTTTTTTTGTTTGGCATTGCCAAAAATGTCTCAGTATGCCAACTTATCCATTGCAGTCCATGGCCACCATTCTAGGCATAGTAAATAGTTTGGAAACTCAAACAAAATATGGTCATATGCTCCAAAAGAGTGCAATGTCTGTCATAATCACAGTAAGGTTGGGCAGCTTGAAAACCATGAGAGATCTTGGTGATGCTTTCATTCGGAATTTCGTTCATTCCCTTTACAATAGACTTTCACGTAAATCAAGATTCCTGTTTTGGACAAAGAAAACTTAACTGAAGACACGTGAGAAAAGATCTTAGCTTTTTAAAACACTTATCTCATTGAATGGAGAAATTAGAGTTTGAAATAAGAAACTCTACAAAAACTCTATAAAAAGCAATTGTGTGGTTATATGGTTTCCAATTTTTATTATCAGTCATAAAAAGTTATAGAAAATTGAACTGAAAAAATCAAGTATGTTGAAGGCATTCATTTTTTTTTTTTTTTTTAAGGAATGGCTTTAACTTTTCTAAATAGCTATATTTAGAACCTACTTTTTATTCAATCGATGTTTGTGAAACCATCCAGCTATCCATTTAGCACTTACCATCAAACCAAGAGAAGCAAAGGAGTATAAAGAGGAAAAGATAAATTCTCCATGGAGAAATTGACGCATTGCAAAGACTTTAATGTTGTTTTATGAAATCTAAGTACTCTATTTTCCTTACTCGGTTCCCCTTAACAGTGTTTTCGTTACTGTCTATTTTTGTCATATCCTTGTGGTCTATTTTTGTCATATCCTTGTGGTTATATCTCGATGCTCCTTAACAGTATTTCCCTTACAGTCTGTTTTCATGTGATCCTCCTGGTTATATGGGTGAATTGTGAAATATAACTGTAGACTGTGTGTTTATTTTCATGAAAGTGAAACTGAATCTGTAAAAAAGGTGAATTGTGAAATAGAACTATACGCTGTGTGTTGATTTTCATGAAAGTGAAACTGAATCTGTAAGAACTCTAATAAATGAAAACAATGAAAACAAAACTGTAAGAAGAATGAGTTGTAATTGATATAACTAACCTGGATATATTGGCAACTGTTTTGTGATGTTGTCTTCAAGTTCGCTGAATAGTTTGAAAGCATAAGATGCAACTTCAACAGTGGGTGGACTTCTTTTATAATTTTTGGCACTTGAATTTAATTGGTGGACATGGATGCACATGGATTGCAATGGTTTCATTTTGAATGTGTGGTCTAGATTTAATTTGATGTGATCTAATGGTTGGGAATTGGTTATTTGTTGATCCATGTGCTTTGATCTGTTTTAATGAGAAATAGAGTGAGTTGGGTGTCATTTATTGCAATTATTGGGTTTGGGTGTGATTTATTGAACGAAGTGGGTTTAAATGTTTATTGGTTTGGGTGTCATTTATTGAACATAGGGGGTTTAGTTGTTGAACAACACAACAGTTATGACTGACATACATTCCCTTTTATTATGTGCAGGTAGGGATATTTATTTGGGATACAAAGCTTCAATTCTGATGAGTGGGGGTTGAAGTGACTACTACTTTGTACTTCTGGAATAGACCATTTTGGAAGCATTTATGGTTTTAGCTGTTTTCTAGTTGGGTCAATATGGTTTGCACTCTAAAGTAGTAAGATATTATTTATGGACAGTTGTGGGCCCAGTCAATGTATGGCGAAATTTTGGACATAAATTAATACTTATTTATACTTAATGTTATTTATTTTTGTTTAAATATTGGTTTCAAAAGTCTCAATTTATGGTGGTTTGGTGGGACCATTACTATATCAATTACTGGTCCATGCACAACATTAGGAATCTCTCCCCTAATGAGTATCATATTTTGCAGACCGAACAGAGAACGTGGACTGAAGTCTACATGGAAAAATTTAATTAGTTAGAAGGGTAAAAATCAAACTCTTGGCTAGAGTGGTTGGAGTGAACAGTGTTTGCCCACTCCAAGTCAGGGAAGAAATTGCCTATTCGTCTAAAAATTTCATGAAATTCAAGCGAGGCTTGTAATTTGAGAGTTAAAATGTGCATTAAAGGAGCGTTTAAGAAATATTTGAAAGTGGCTAAGTTTATATATATATATATATATATATTGAAAATTTAAAGGAAATTTAAATTTGATTAAGGGTTAAATTTTACATATGTTAATGTAGATTTATTTTAGCTATAAATTTAGTAAGGTTGAAAGGTATCAAAAATGTATTTAAGGTAAATATTTTTAGGTTTAAATATTTGAAAAATAGTTTGTATTTAGAGAGATTTGATTTAAGATTAATTATATATATATATATATATATATATATATATATATATATATATAATTTGTAATTCCACATTTGTTTGTAGGGCAAAGGTTCTCTAACTATTTGACTATTGTTTCTGGATTTATTTAAACTTTTGATATTTTAAGAGAAACACTTTTTATTGTTATTAATACATTTTAAAAGTTATATATCAATTTTATATTAATAATGGAATGGATACACATCTCTCTTATTTAAGAATGAATTAAATTTATTTTAGTATCAATTATTATTTCCCTTTGGATATATATATATATATATATAATATATATATATATATATTATATATATATATTATATATATATTATATATATAATATATTATATATATATATATATATATATATATATATATATACGTGTTGTAGTAGGTCAGACGAGTTCTATCTTTAGTGTTATTTGTTCATCTTGGCTAAGGAGTGGAGTTATAGTCAACATGTCGCTTATCTGGAAATGTAAAGAGTGGAGTTATAATCAACATGTTGGTTATTTGGAAATGTAAAATTTTGATCAGTGGTAAATCCAATGACAAATTTACTATTAAAAAAAAAACACTTTCTATATGAAGTCGATATTGAAATATATTAGTTAACATAGATATTCAAATAATTTATTGAAATATTTTAAAAATATAAAATCTATACATTTTCCTCTTACTAAAAAGTGAATATATATATAATATATATATATATACACATATTTTTTTAATTAGTTTATAAGATTCTTTTTACTTGTAATTATTTTACTTAACTAAAGTTGATATAAAATTATGTGAGGACATCTGAATATTTTATTTATCATTGAGTGAGGATGAAATATTATTATCACAATTCTTTGGTACTTATTGAGCACATACATATTTGGATTATTGATATTTTATAATGATTTTTAATTTAAATTAAATATATTCATTTTTGTTTTTTATTACAACCAATTTCATATTTTTATTTAAAGGCCATTTTATTTTTATTTTAAAAGGGATACATGTCAACTCTAGGTTGAACATGAAGGAATTACATACTTCCCTTATCTAGGGTTGTAGAATACACCTCTGAGATGCAATAAATTAATATAGAATTATTCGGAATAAATATCTTATATTATAAATATAATTTTATGTTATCAATTTATTTTCTTCTCTAGAAATTATGTATCATGATCAAAACAACTCAAGTTTATGTGGACACTTCACCCATAATGAGGGACACATAAGCTCTTTGAGACACAAACTCTTTGCAAGAGCAAGAATGTAGAACCATATTTAGGCTGATAGGTCTTTCTTTTGAATCAGTTCACCTCATAGATTTGTCTACCTTTTTCATCTACAAGTGACGTGTGCACATTTATCCCTGACATCTGCAAGTGACATGTGTGCACATTTATGCCTAACATCTGTACACCACATGTGTGCACATTTATGACCACACTTATACCTGACATTTGTGCACCACAATGTCCCGTTGTTGTACGTAATCCACAAAGTTCGTGTTGGGTCGTTGAAACCTGTGAGCAAATTCTTGAAAATGATATTGATGTCTCAGAAGAGAATTCAATCATTCATGGCCAGTGGCCTCAAGTATCAGAGTGAGTGTTATTGGCATTTAGGTGTTATAGGCTTCGGAAACTAAAAGATCTCTTCCTCTCTGTCCTAATTATTTTCTGCAGTAACACAGTCCTCGACTTGCGTATGTTCCGGCTGCAATTATCAACTTGTTGTGCGAGAGCTTCGATTGCTTGCACAAGACTCTCTTGTTAGAAGGCATATTGTGCAAGATTGTCATCACTTATTGTAGGAAGTATTATTTGAATAATATGGCCTCTTTGGTTTGCATAAGTAGGTTGGCATTTAAAATTATGGGTAATTTGGAGTGGATGGTGGAAGGCATACTATGCAAGCTTGTCATGATTTATTGTAAGGAGTATTATTTGAATAATATGGTCTCTTTTAGGCGGGGTTGTTTTGTGATTTTCAGTGGTTGATGCCTGTAGGACTGTAGTATTGCCCCTTAATCATAAATCATAGGGAAACTACATGTATGCTCTTTGTTTTGCAGTAGGTTGGCAATTAAAATTTAGGGTAATTTGGAGCGGATGGTGGAACGCATATTGTGCAAGCTTGTCATCAGTTAGGGAGTATTATTCGAATAATCCTCTTTTATGCAGTTTTATTTTGTGATTTTGAGTTGTTGAGGCTTCTATAGTATCGCCTCTTAATCTTAAAAGAGTTGCAGTACTTTCGTGATTGATATGAAAAATGATTAATCCTTGGGTTGTAGGACATTCTTGTGTCATTTGCATGAACATTTCGAATGACCGTACCCAGAATGTAAGCCTTACAGTAAGTCTTTCAGTACGGATGCGTCCATGAAGCAGGTGAAGATGTATTGATTCGTCTTCAGTGGAATTTATCAATACTTTCTCTCTGTCAACACGTATTTGGAGTTTGTTTCTAGGTTTTTTTAATTAAGGATGTGATTGATCACTCAAAAGCAATATTCAGTCAATGATTTATTATAGGAGTTGCGACATCATTCTGAAGTGAAGGTCATATGTATGTTGTTGCTATCTACTATTGCGAGTGCATTTGTATAAGTGGACTTCCCCTTGATATGCCTAGAAACCAAAAAGAATGTGTTTGAACTCCAATTCCCTACACACATACCATTGTTTTCCCATGAAGTTCCTTTGCTACCTTATGTTTTTTAGTTGTTTGTGTTACAACAATTATTGGATTCTATAGTTGAAGATGGCATCTATTCTTTGCCCCGCAGACACTTACCACAAGGATATGTAGTCATGTGTCGTTTTGGAGCATGGAAGTCAGTGTGTTGTGTTATATGGTCAACATAGCAGAAATTGGTAGTTGTAGATATATTATAAGGAAAAATCTCACAACATTCTTGAATAATACTTGAGGATTTGCTCCCTTTTATTAAATATTATGGAATAGGATATTTTTTGTGTTATAGTTTTGTTTAGTATTAACCCTGACACATTACAAGGGGTGGTTTGAGTGTTGGTGTAGACTGAAAAACAATCAATTGTTCAGCTTTTGTGCAGATAAGATCTCAAATACTGATCCAAGTGGATATTGGTGGCCACCCGCCAAGTCCACTTAGACCCCCACCATTGTTTCTTTTAGCTTTTCAGTTTCCTTAATTGTAGCACAGTTTAATATTTTTAGCAGTTTTTCGGGTCCTGAACTTGTGGAGCCGTTTTGAGGCCCTAAACGACGTTTTTTGAGAAAACTGGGAGCAACATGGGTCAATGGATTGATGTTGCTCTTCCCAAAGTTGTAGTTCTCGGATAGATCTTTCTGACGAGATATTGTGCGCCTCAAACGGAGATCGTATGCCAAAGTTACGACCCTGGGAATTTGATGTACCAATTTACCCAAACAGGGGCCACAGTTTGGCGTTTCATCTTCTAGGGTTATTTTTCTGGATGTTTAGGGTTTTCCATTGTTTCTCAACAATAAATAGGCCTTCGAGCCTCATTGTAACACAGTTCAGAGGCATGTAGCCACCATATCTCTTCTCAGAGATAAGCTACCATCACCCTCGCTGGTTTATTTGCATTTCTGTCTGTAAACATATTTCAGCATTTTACATTAATGAAATGAAGTATTATTTCCACCGCATCTCTATGTTTATGTTTATCTCTGTAATTTGTTGCATTCCTGTTTAAATCTGGATCAGTGGTATCAGAGCGGTCTGCCTTTTCTCTGTTTTTCTTTGCATGTCCCTAACGAGGTCGAGATATAAGGAGTTAGGGCTTGAACTGGTCGAAACTTTGCAAGAACAGCCTCGCAAATCCCAACGGCCTCCCATGGAGGATGAAAAGAAAGATGAGGGGGCAGGAGATTCTATCAAAATCTTACTTGAAGAAGCTCTCGAGCGACAAAGGAACGCGATGATGGACAGCTTTGCCCAGATCCTTCAACGGCTACCCAGGGGCGATGCATCGGCTTCCAACAGCTACTCTGGAAATGCCACACCGTTTAAGGTACAAGTTAATTTTGAAATCCCCTTATTCGAGGGCCAAATAGACGCAAATGACGTTGATAAATGGTTAAATCTGCTAGAGGGTTATTTTTTTGTTCATGATTTTTCCAGTCGGGAAAAGATTATTTTTGCTCTTCTCAAAGCAGCCCCCCACGTCAAGGACTGGTGGGAAACCTACTGCGAGCAGAAGGATGAAAGTACATGCTCACTATTTTTAGCCGCGCCCACTTGGAATTCACTCTGAGATGCCATTAAAGAGCAGTACTACCCTGTCAGAAGCTATGAGGATTAATACATAAAGTGGACCATGCTACGGTAGGGAAGGGACCAAGACGTGCCAGAGTTTACCAATATTTTCCATACCCTACGCACAAAGTTGGGTATCAAGGATTCAAAGCAGCATTTGGTACTCAAATACTGCGGCTGCCTGCACAAGTACATCCAGGAAGAAATAGAATTCCTGAACATCTCCTCGCTTGGCACAGCATACTGATATGCCATCAAGGTCGAGCAAAAGTTTAAACAGAAGAAGTGAGACTTTGGATCTGCGAATCCAAAGCAAGGGAAAGGTGCCCCCAAACCGCAGAACAAAGGACAAAGCCAAGGCGGGGCAGCCCAAGACAACCTGCCAAAGCTGCAAGCAAAGAACAACGCCACAAAGCCGAAAAAGGACACGGGAAAGTGGTGTGAGTTCCATAAGAGCTCCACTCACAACACAAGTGAGCGTCAGCCCTAGAAGTCACTGGTGACTGAGCTAAAGGTTTTAGAATCAGATGCATGTTCCGACTCTGATTCAAAACCTAACAAGGGGAATGACAAAGGGAAGTAGATTAACGATGTGGAGCCCAACGCCATTGTTGCCACCACGAAGATCTAGAAGGAGGAACCCGAAGATCCAAAGGAGGAGGAGCGCCTCTTCCACTCCCAGATGTGGGTAAAGGGCTCCCCGCTACAGTTCATTGTCGAAAGCAGGAGCCAAAAGAACCTCATTTCGGTAGAGGTTGTGAAGCGGTTGGGCTTACCGACCATAACACATCCACAACCGTACACCATCAGGTGGGTTCAACAAGGACGAGATCTTCGCATAAGCCGGCAGTGTCGCCTTCCATACAACATCAAGCCCTTCACATATGAGGTATTGTGCAACATGCTGTGTATGAATCGAGTCCCCGTGCTGTTATTGTTACTTTGG
Organism: Pinus taeda; assembly: GCA_000404065.3. Lineage (NCBI taxonomy): Eukaryota > Viridiplantae > Streptophyta > Pinopsida > Pinales > Pinaceae > Pinus > Pinus taeda. Next base: position 95,685 of record APFE030283699.1, on the reverse strand, counting down.
GAAATAATTTGTACAGGATACCGGAGGTAGCATCGCCTACCGCCATCTCTTTGGTTATTGCAAAATAATGCAGTAAGCTCATTTCCAAAACTGGGAAATTTGTTTTCCTGATGATACGCCCTCAAGGAAAGAAGAAGACGGTAGCCACAACCTCCAGACAGGGCCCCTTTGCATGACAACGACAAATGGACAAGGTCGTGGAGGAGTACGAGGACATCTTCACCTCCCCCGTAGGGGTTCCTCTGCACTGTCAGGTCAAGCACTCCATTGATCTGACCCCAGGTGTGCCACTGCCCAATGGACCAATCTGTTGGTTCTTCGTTCTGGAGAACGATGAAATCAAGAGGCAGATTCAAGAGATATTGTAGAAATGTCACATTCGTCCAATTTCATCGCCTTGTGGGAGCTCGATCATGTTGGTACAAAAGAAGGATGGGACTTGGAGACTATGTATTGACTATCGGGCACTGAACAAGATCACTGTCTGTAATAGGTACCCGATCCCACGGATTGATGACCTCCTGGACCAACTAAAGGGGGGGAAATATTTTACCAAGAACGATTTGAAGTTAGGATATCACTAGGTACCAATCGAACCCTCCGATGTGTGGAAGACTATGTTCAAAGCCAAGGAGGGCCTTTTCAAATGGTTGGTTATGCCTTTCGGATTGACGAATGCTCCTGCAACCTTCATGAGGCTAATGAATGACATCTTATGGCCATTCACCAACTCCTTTGTAGTGGTATACTTGGATGACATCCTGATCTTCAGCCAGAGTTGGGAAGAGCACCTCCACCACATCCGACAGGTTCTCCAAACACTGTGGCAACACAAATTATGTGCCAATTTGGAGAAATGCACTTTTGGCATGACCTAGGTTCAGTATCTGGGATGCGTTATTGATGACCATGGGTTGCATGTGGATCCAGCCAAGATCCAAGTCATTCAGGATTGGCCATCTCCAACCACTCTGACAGAGCTCCACAAATTTCTAGGTCTTGCCAACTTCTACCGCAGGTTCATGTTGGGATTTTCTCATATCACTTGGCCCTTGAGTCATGTCACTAAGGGAGGAGAGAAAGCAAAATTCTTTTGGTCTGAATCTCAACAGAAGGCATTCATAGAGTTGAAAGATCGCCTCTTCTCGGCACCAGTGCTCACATTACCAGACTTGCAACAACCATTTGAGGTCGAGACAAATGCCTCTGACTATGCTATTGGGGCAGTCCTTACTCAACACGAGCATCC
>APFE030283699.1:0-90317 GCA_000404065.3 Pinus taeda | reverse complement strand
TTATACAGAAGTATCCAGAACTACTCAAGCGTTGAGGACAACACTTTTTTTGAAGGAGAGGGGCATGTTGGGTCCCTATAATACTAGTGATTACCCCATTACTATTGTAGTTGTACCCCTTATTAATATTTTTGTGCCCTATTGCCCCCATATTGTTATTAATGTGCCCCATAGAATCCCTCTATTGTTATTTTTGTGGCTTTATATTATTTTTGTTAGGTCGGCTGGGTTATATTGTGACTCCTTAGACTCCTATATATAGAAAGGAGGTTTTGTCATTTGAATCATCCAAGAATTACTCATTTATGTAATGTAAAGGAGGTTTCCCCCTTGAAGAGGCTGAATTCTAAGACGTTGATCTATCTTTTCTATCTTTTTCTTGAGCTGGTTTCATAACACTTTGCTTGGTGTATGATGGGTGCTTGTCGCTGGAGGAGCCCATCCCCATCACAGACCATTTGATTCACAGAATTACCAGGATCCCTTGCAAAGGGGAGGACCCAACAAACATCTCGGAGCGAAAGAGTGATGTCTTGGCCATTGCAGAGGCCATGAAGAAGAAGTTTAAACTAGAGAAGAAGAGGAGAGGATACACCATTTCTAGCATCAACAACCCTACAATCAAAGTCGCGACACAGATATTGGCAGGAAAGGTTATGCGGAAGTACCCCGTGGATGAGGTGCCCATGCCAGTAGTTGCACTAGGAGTGCAATGCGCAAAAGGGGTCCAATTCAACTGGGCAAACTACTTATGTGGAGAGTTCCTTGAGAATTTCCACGAGGCAGAGAAGCAAGGAAAAAAATTTCACTATGTGTGGCTTCTATTGTCCATAGTACTGGTGGCATGGGAATTGCCCAAAGATAGCCAGTTCCCGACGATCGCACAGGACCTTCAGGATGCAGTGAAGTATGCTTCGTTGTGGGCAACCAAGGATGCACAAAGGATAAGGGAAAGCAATATCCTCTAGGTGTTAATGGAGATGAACATCAGAATGGGAATTCATTGCAAGCTGCAGTTATCACCCACTGTCTACAATAGTCGATAGAGCTTAGCGGAGTTCAAGGCTGATTTCCACCATGTTGACATCATGGTGCGGAAGGACCCCGCGAAGACATGGCGTGAGCTAACCTATCTGGTGACAGACGATGTCATCTCCACGGTCCTTAAGTCGTGGCCACTGGAGTGGCGCACTCCATCCAGCTCCGCGGTGGAAGCAGAGAAGTCTGCCGTGCAGCGGAAAAAAGGAAGAGGTGAAATTGTGGATGGTGTAGTTGGCAGAAAAGCACAGAAACAAAGCAGTAGCAGTTAAGGCCCAGACGACACGCGACACTATGAAGTTGGCGAAAGAGCAACAGAAGAAGAGCACAAAGGATAGAAGTCACCTTAACTGTGCCAGAGACCGATACAGAGCAAGGTGGCGTGGACCTGCAGACAACGTCTGCCAAACTAAAATGTCCATGCCCAAGAGAGCAGGTAGGGCCATGAAAGAAGTCGAAGCCTTCAAAGACTTCGTTCGACGTGATCACCCTCACTGAGGGGGATCTACACGACATTGGCAAGACGGTGAGGGATGTCACTGCGGAGGCCCTCCAGCAGTTCAAGGAGGAACACCAAATGGTGTTGGGGGCTCTCCGAGCACAAATACAAGAGTTGTAGGTGCGCACTCCATAGGATGGCACTGTGTCAAACAGCCTCGCAGTAGGCATGTCCATTGCCAAGGAAATGCTGCGCACCCAAATGACAAACACCATAGTGTTGCCCGATGGAGCACTCGTTACAGAAAATGAGGCTGACAGGCCTATGGTCAGCGGGTTGAAGGGAATCGGGTTAAATGTTGTTGTGCTTGTAGGTTTTAACCCCGTACAGAAATTACCTGCATACGAATTCTAAATCACAGGAACAATAAAAATGCGAGAGCATAACACATAAAACACATATACACAGAGATTTCCCACTGGATCTCAAAACCAAGACTACCAGCTTGATTTTTCATTTATGTTCCTTTCAATGTTACAATACATATTTATACATGCCGAAGCATCCAATACCATGGACCGAAAACCATCGCGTCCAAAAACATGTGCGAAAATCATGCACAAAACCATAGGTGGGTCCGCGCAACCTAACATAGGGTCCAAAACCAAAATTTTCCGGGGCGCTGCCCCGGACCCCATAAAGTGGGGTTACGGGTACCCCTCAATTCCCCTGTTAACTATGTGGAAAGAATATAACACAACCCAGCGGGGAAATCAGTGCAACAATTCTGAGGGTTTATTATTCTTAAGTAGTAACAAATTCTGAATACATCTCTGAATAAATCTCAGGTTATTTAGTTATAGAGAGAGAAATACTTGCAAAAAAATTTGTGAGATTACCTCACACAATCACTGAGAAAACCCTGACTGATCCAGATACTGAATGAAGTGCCTCTGATAGGCCTTATGCTGCTCTATGCAGTCCTCCCGCAGTCTCTGCGTCAACCTCTATAGGCTCTGCATCACCCATTTTGTTGATCGATTTGTTGTCCGAAGTCTCTGCTCTCAGCCTCCTGGTCTCACACCCCTGCTCCTGACTTCTAACACTAATTCTCCTCAGCAAAATCTCATACTCTCTCTCACCCTTTGCGCCACCTCTGCGTGGCCCTACATCAGCCTCTGTGTCTGTTCTATTGGATCACTCTCTACCTCTTGCTGCTGATGATTCTTCAGCTGAGAAAAACTCTCTCTCGGATGCTATCCCTGCCCCTCAACTGCAAGAAATCTTCTCGATTGAAATTTCCTCCTGACAACTTTTCACTTCATAAATTCGATCTCTTGATCTCTCGGTGTGTTTTCCAAATGACCCTCAAACCTCTTCTTATATCTTTCTGTTAGGCAACCAATAGCCTAGATTAACTCCTAATCAAAGGCTCAGATTATTTTGGCTTGATCTCTATTTTCTTCTAGAAGTTACACCCACAATTAGATTAATACCCATCAATATTTTTAATTTCCTAAGTTTAGACTTAGGGTCCCATTAAAAAATATTAATTATTTTAATAAAATCGTTTCTGGGTGGAATTTCTTAAAACGCTTTATGTGTTCTTTGGAATACATGTGTCCAAGCTTCCCTACAAAATTTGAGGTCTAGAGCATATTCGATGCTACCCCAAAGCAACACTCCCTTTTAACAAGGAATGTGTTCTAACAATATACGTTGTTGCATACTGCTCTGACTTTGAAGCATCGTCCTTTGTGCTGCTAATGTCTGACATGTTGTCCACCAACCACTACATTGCTGCTGTAACTATAACGTTTCCTTTGACACTGCCACTGTCAATGCTACATTTGTACTACAACTCCCTCTCAAATGTTGCATTTGCTATGCTACTAGCACTGCCACTACTAACATTGAATCCATACTGCAGCTTAGTTGTTGAGAGAATCAACTGAAAAACATCCAAAATTACTGAACTAATTGTGTTCAGTGTGATACCACATGAATGATGGACCCTGACTGCTGCTAGTCTCTGCATTGACCCTCTGAATCTATTGCGTTGCTACTGACCTCTACTATGTGCCATTTGCACTGCTGCCAACTTTGCTCTGCGTTGTTAATTCTATAGTGCTCTTAGCCACTGCAACTGTCTCTCCAACACTCCTCGACACCATCCGACACTAGTCCATCCTACTACCACAAAACTGGGTTCCCGTAGGAAGGTATTGATCCCAGAGGTGGAACCCTCAAGGATCCTGCCCATCTGTAGCTCTTTCGAACTACAGCTCCAAATCAAACCACCTACCACCTGGAGGTATCTCGGCTGTCATGGCGAACTCCTCCTCTTCGATCTTCACAGACGTAGCCTTCGAATCATGTTTCTCATCCTTGTCCTTATTCTTGAGAGGACATTGTGTAGCGTAGTGACCCATCTCACCACACTTGAAACACTTGATCTTCAAGATATCTTTCTTACGTATTTGATGCTCCAGTTATCCCTTTGATGCAAAGGCTGCATTATCCTCCTCCTCCTTGGGCTTCGACCCACTATTGCTACTACTTCCATCAAGTTTGACCTTGACTAAGTCTCTCCTCAACTCCTCTTGTTTTAGAGTTGCCCACATCTCATCCCAGTTCGGCAATGTTGCTCTTCTCGGGATACTCTGAACAAAGACTTGCCACTCATCTGAGACATAATTGAGGGCCAGCCTAACCAACTCTGAATCCTAAGGTGTATGTCCCACAACAAACAATTCATCACGGGTTTCCTCCAGCTTTGTGAGGAATGGATCCACATGCTCTCCCTTCTGCATCTAAGCAGATCTCAGCTTTTGCTTCAAGTAAATCTTTCGTTGCTCGAAAGATCCCTAATATAACGTGGCCAAATCATCCCACATCTCCTTAACAGTTCCTTTGCTATCAACATGACACACCACATGATCCTCGACTCCATCCAAGATCATCCTCTTGGCCTTTGCCATCTCAGCCTTGTACTTCTTTAGCGGATTTGGATCTGTTGGTTCAGCCACCACGTTGTCAACGTATGTCTTGAGGGCATGCTCATCTAGAAGGAATGACATTCTAGCCTTCCAGATAACATAGTTGGATGCTCCATCCAACTTATCATGATCCCTCAAGCCAATGGTTGCCATTTCTGCCAAAAAATGTCGAAAATCCCCTCTACTTCTCATTGTTATTGCTCAGCCAATGAGAAAATGGGCTTCTCAGCGAGAAGTTTGCTGAGGAAATGTTCCCTCAAGGTGCTTATATTCTCTCTTCTCTGACATTTTTTCAGCCCAGCAATCTGCCTGCTGAAAAATCTGCATCCCACCAACTCTCTCACGCTGAGGCTTCAACACTGCTCCCTTTGCCCTAGCAAAAATTCGAACTAGGAGTTTTCCTCTCCATCAACTCACTCTGACAGAGACTACCTCAAAAATCTACCCTCCAGCTAAGAACTGCGTAAACCCTCTGGGGTTTCGAACTGCTACCTCCTGCAGCTTTTTTGAACTCCCTCTTCTGCTCAGTGTTGGATCTACTGGCTCTACTCTTCTTGCTTCACATATAGCTCTGATACCATGTGAAATTCCACGATGGGGACCCCTACTACATCAACTGATGATATTACTCCAATTTGTTAAATTCCTTTAAACAAATTACTTGCAGTTTCATACGGCAAATATCATAATACATACACTGCCACCTTCACTTAATTAAAACCCAGATGCAGGTGCTTACCCAAGTCATTAAAATGATAGGACGGCAGGGCGACGGACGGGATGGCCACATGCCCCCTGCAACTTCCCCCATGCCAATCTGAATTGCATTTAAGGCACCTTTCAGGCGCCATTTAATGAATACAGGGCGATACAGAACCAAATCACACATAACAATGGAGCCTGCAAACTACTATGTAATTCCTCCCCCCCTGATTCATTGTGTTTGTCCTCCGCAGGCTGGAGAGCCTAATGTGCGCACTGTAACAAGTAGTCGATGTTGGTTGTTAAGCTGCATTGACCTGGGCAATGGATTCCACCATTCCCCCACCCGCCTCTACAACCTAGCTTAGGTCCACACTTCCTCTATCAATTCCCCGCTACTACCCCTGCTTTCAACCGCACCATGGTCTGCCACCGTATGCGAAGTAGGAGAGGTGGCACTAGAGGCGGAAGCTCTCGCTCACTTGCAATGCCCATCCCTGACTCGGTTTCCCCTGCTTCCTCAGCCGATAACCCCAATCCGCCTAGTTTCACTGGGCGTTACCTAGACACCCGCAGCGGAAGAGGAAGAGCCTGGCTCCATGGCACAAGAAGAGGAGATGTGGCGGTTCGCACTGACAATTTTCCCCTACCTCTGCATCCTGTTCCCCATACCACACAATTTCGATTTCATAGCTCCCTGCATCGCCCAGTAATCGTAGCCACTGTTTCAATTACTTTTACAGAGGAATTTGAGCCGCCAGCTCCTCTGGTTGAACACATTGATGAGCCGAACGGAGCAGAACCAAGCAGCAGGAGCCGAGGCAACACTGGTTATCAGCGAGTAGATGAAGATAGAGCCACCCTGCATGGTAAAGCGGTGGCTGGCAGTCAGCATGTTGAGGAGGGTAAGCTCAGTAACACGTAGGCATCAGGTAATCACCGTGGAGACACGTCAGGAATGCGTGTGGGTGCATGCAACATTGAGGGAGCCCATCCAGCACATGGCCGTGGTGCTTCGGACAAGGATGACGATTCAGACAAGTACGCGTGTCCGATTGTGGAGGAAATTGCCCCGGACAATTGACAGCTAGGTGTCGAGTTTTCCAGGTGGATGTTTTGTCTTGTTGACTAGGCAATTCTGGTTAAGTTTCTGTGTCTCCTAGTTAGGATTCTGATTTGTCTAAAATGTTTCTGTTGTGTTGTGATCAAACTGGTAACCCCTGCGTGGGCTATTTTTGGACTTATGCTTTCTTGGACTGGTTTCCCCTCTGTTGGGGCAGTCAAAGCTAGATAATCTCATTGTGTGATGAATGATGCTCAGATCCTCTGAGGCCAAGCCTCACTGTAACTCCTTTTTTGTATCATATTAATAGATTAAAATTAGAAAAAAAACCTTCACTTAATTAAATAATTATGTGGAAACAAGAGATTGCGCAAGAAAGAAAATACAACACAATGGACACCATTATTTTTTGAAAAATGTCCCCGAAAAAACCCAATGCCGGAAAACCGGTGCAGCAATTCTGAGGATTTATTATTATTAAGCAACAGCAAATTCTAAATACCTCTCAGGGTATTCAGTTACAGAGAGAGAAATATTGGCAGAAAGATTTGTGAGTTTACCTCACACAATCATTGAGAAAATCCCGGCCGATCCGGATACTGAATGAAGTGCCTCTAGTAGGCCCTACGCTGCTCTGCGCAATCCTCACGCAGTCTCTGTCACCCAGTGCGCTGATCGATTTGCTGCCTGAAGTCTCTGCTCTTAGCTTCCCAATCTCACACCCTAGCTCCTGGCTTCTGAAATTGACTCTCCTCAGAAAAATCTCAAACTCTCTTTCACCCTTTTGTTGCCTTTGCGTGGCCCTGCGTCTGGGCTACTGGATCACTCTTTGTTGATGATTCTCCAGCTAAGAAAATCTCTCTCTGGATGTTATCCCTGCCCCTCAAATGCAAAAAATCTCCTCAATCGAAATTTCCTCCTGAGAACTTCTCACTTCAAAAATTTGATCTTTTAATCTCTTGGTGTGTTTTCCAATTGATCCTCAAGCCTTTCTTATATCTTTCTGTTGGACAACCAATGGCCTCGATTAACTCCTAATCAAAGGTTCGGATTATTTTTGGCTTGATCTTCATCTTCTTCTAGAAGTTACACCCACAATTAAGTTAATACCCATTAATATTTTTAATTTCCTGAGTTTAGACTTAGGGTCCTATTAAAAAATATTAATTATTTTAATAAAATTGTTTCTGGGTGGAATTTCCCAAAATGCTTTTTGGGTTCTTTGAAATACATCGGCCCAAACCTCCCTGCAAAATTTGAGGCCTAGAGCACATTCGATGCTACCCCAAATCAAGACATAGTACCAAACCTACGAGATCTATAGAGGGATGTTAGAGTGGGGAAGCGAATGTGAAGGACAAGCCACAAGAGAACCAAGTCAACCATGGCTTGCGATGTCAGAGTGGGGAAGATAAGGTGAAGGACAAGCCATCATGGTACTCATGTTGTTTGTTTAATGAGGAGGGCACTAACATTGGTGAAACCTTGTAATTCATAAAACAACTCTGGTTTACTCATGTTTTTATGGCAAAATATTTTTTATTCTATTGCTTTATATTTTATTGTATTGCGTAAAAATTGGAAGGAAAAATGTTTGTAATGAGATACTCTGTTTTTACATTTTATTTTAATTAAATTGTAAAAATTGTTATTATAATATTAATTATATTTCTAATTAATTAAATGTTTTTTAAATCCCAACTCCAATAAAAAAAACACTCTTTGATTTGTGGTAAGGCTCTTTCAAAAGTATTTAATTTGGATAAAAAAAATGGATTATGGGCTACATTTTTTTTGGTCGAATACTAAAAAATATTTAATTTATTTATTTTTTGTTTTTGGGTTATGGGCTATGTTTTTTGTTTACTATTAAATAATGATAAAAAGATAAAACCTAGGTAAATGATTTCTAAATGATGCCCATGAGTGTTGCCTATGCATAGTTGTAAACAATAAGAGTGTCTTTACTTATGAGTGAAAATATATTCCACTTACCTTTGAAGTGGCAATTATTTAGTTGGTAGTGTAAAACATTATGTGAATATTATACTAGAAAGTTCATGCAAAATCTTCATGTATTGCAGGTCCATTAGATGATGTTTAATTATAAAAGTTTCCATTGTTGGCAATATAAGAACCATCCTTTGAATAGTTGTCACATCTTATATTGTAGGTGACAAGATCTCATTTCTCATTACTAAGAAAAGTGTGCATATGGCACCAATCCTCTTTGATATGTATAGACAATCTATGGGACTCCATGGAGATGGAGCAATGTATTGTTGAGTTACTCCACAAATGCATATGCAGAATGTTATGCACTATGAAAGAACCCATGACAATTGATTGTGGTCCATTAAGCAAAGATGTCTTTCAGCAAACAATATCATCCAAAACCTACTATTGAAGCAACAATAGAAGGATTCTTCTAATTTGTCATCCTTTGGGTCTAGTTCAACTTGAAGTAGAGTAATATTACATTGTTCTAATCTACAACAATTATAGATAATTCCCTAAATGAGATAATCATTAATAATAGGGAATACAAATGAGAATAAGAATGCACCATACATTTTGAATGCCACTATATCAGACATTGGGAAATGTTTTTATTAAAGGCCCATCATAAAATGACATACAATGCCTATACCTATTGTTTCCTTGCATATACCTATTGTTTCCTCTTAGTAGAAATTGTCCATTCTAGAAAATCAATATTTATTCACAATTATTTTAAATCTTTCATTGGTAAAATAAGTGGTAAATTATATCTCAGTCAATTTTTATTATCTCAATACTTCAATTATTATTTTAATTGTGTATTACCAACTTAGTCAACTTTCATTATCTCAATATTTCAATTATTATTTTAATTTTGTATTACCAACTTAACACAAGCAGGCTAAACAAACTAAATCTAATGCAACAATTATTATTTCAAATCAAAATACAACTTTTCCAATTTAACAATCCTATAGGCCTCTCTTTGTACCTTTTGGGGCAATTACTAGTAAATAAAATGATTGATATGTACTAATAAAATGGCTATTAAAATTTGTACCTTTTGGGGCAATTAGTAGTGAATAAAATGATTGATACGTACTAATAAAATGGCTATTAAAATTTATTAAAAAGAAATTGATTGAAGAGGCATAGAAAAATATTTAGTTAACTAAAATATTCTTCCACTTCCACTCCTCTTCAATAGCTTTTTTTTTAATATGTTTTTCCTAACAATTCAATTCCATTAGCTCTTACCAATCTGCTCTTACATTTGTCACAAATAATGTGTTTCATGATAGATACAATGTTTTAATCAAAATAAATAGTTTCTACAGAAGAAAAAGCAAATTAACAATACAAATTTTAACTACAAAAATCATCGCAGTAAAGTATGATTTTAGTTATTATCTCAAAATTTAAAAATTATAATGTTAATTTTAACTATTAAAATTAATAATTATATATACAGATTAAAAACATATAAATATATTATTTAAAAAAACAAAACATTTCAAAATTTAAATAATTTTGATCATTCTTCTGAACCATATAATAATTTCCATAGCTTTGGTTAATCATGTAATAATCTACACATTACAAATTGTCTTCTAAAATGAGTACAATTTTGAGCATCATCAATTTGAAAAAGAGTACAATTTTGAACATCATCAACTTCAAAAAAGAGAATCCACCCACAGTTTTCCTAAGAAAACTAGAGTTACTTTGCAAAACCAGGACCACTACTTCGAAAACAACCAAGAAAAACTAGTTGGCCAAAAGCCGTACCAAAAAAATGCTGTGGGCATTAGCAAAGCATGTGTAGAACCAATATGCTCTCAAAACATGGCATTTTGCTAACCCTAAATGCAATAAACCCTAATCCACATTGCATCTAGGGTCAGCAATGGCAAGAAGTTGCCTTCCACGCTAATCCACATTTATAACAAAACTGGTAACCGCACCTGAAACACCACCCAAAATAATGTGTCAATTCTCCTCTGTACTTTACATAAACATTACCCCTTCAATTTCCTGTAATGAACACCGAGTTAGGGTGAGAATCGCCCATTTTTTCCAATCAGAAACAATTAAATTTATCAATATTAATTCACAACATCCCTATTTATATTGCCCATGAAGTCATTTTACCAGCTTACGGACCTGCAAGTCATGTGACAGCATCCCAAACTTATTTCAATGATATGTTTACAGCTTGCACACCGTTGCCACCCATTCTCTTTGGCAAGCTTGAATAACATCAGATCACCTTCCTCTTTCTCAGAATCCGATAATTTCTGCAATTCAGAACAGTCTAAGCCTGCATGCCATGGCACACCGCATTGAGCACAGAATAACCTTCTGCATTGAGGACATTCTGATTCTTTGTTAACAACAGCAGCTGCCTCACTTGAGCATGCTACTTCATCAGGCGCAGCATCCTTCAACAAGAGTGCCGAGCAATTCCGAAAAGGGCAATACACTTTCTGAGAAGGGGGAATACCGGCTTCCACCAATGCCAAACTCCACTGCTCAAAGGTTTGTTTTGGAAGGATCACTACACAATGTTCAGGCATCAGATGCTCCCTGCAATCGGGCTCAGGGCAATCAATGGACACCAAATTTTCTTGCAGTTTATTACAGATATGGAGGGTTATGCAAGTACAACAAAACCTGTGCGAGCAAACCCTGTTATCAAAAAATTCAGAAGGGAATTTTTCTTCTAAACAGATCCCACATAGTCGCTTCATAACAGGGGAATCTTCATTTCCCTCCACCCCTTCCTTCCCAATCCTGCTCTCATTATTAGGCGATGAATCCTGCGTACAAAACAAGCAGAAACGATACCCTCGAACTTGTCTCTGTTCCCAAAAAAACAAAAAAAGGAAAAAAAATCGCATTCCTCCATGGCTATGAAGAATGAATAACCCACCTCGGAGGAAACAGTGGAAGAGCTTGCACTTGAATCTGAAGAAGAGTGGGCACCTGCAAATTCGTATGGTATCTGTGCCTCTTTAGTCTGGAGTGGCTGCCGTGGACATGCACACACCACTTCCTCTAATAGAAGTTGCAGAGAATTGTCATGGACAGATTCTTTCAATGCTTCATCGAGTAGAAGTTGCAGAGCATGGTCGTGGACATATTCTTCCATTGCTTCCCGATGCTCCTGTTCATCCGACATATCTTCAAGAGAAGTTTGTTTTGGAAGGATCACTTCACACTGTTCAGGCGACAGATGCTCGCTGTTATCGGACTCAGGAAAAGCAATGGACACCAAATTTTCTTGCGATTTATTACAGATATGGAGGGTTATACAAGTACTACAAAACCTGTGCGAGCAAACCCTATTATCAAAAAATTCAGAAGGGCATTTTTCTTCTAAACAGATCTCACACAGTTGCTTCATAAGACGGGAATCTTCATTTCCCTCCACCCCTTCCTTCCCGGTCCTGCTCTCATTATTAGGCGAGGAATCCTGTGAACAAAACAAACAAAAACGATACCCACAAACTTCTCTCGTTTCCCAAAAAACAAAAAAGGCAAAAAATTGCATTCCTCCATGGCTCTGGAGAATGGATAACCCACCTCGGAGGGAGCAGTGGAAGAGCTTGCCCTTGAATCTGAAGAAGATTGGGCACCTGTAAATTCGTATGGTATCTGTGTCTCTTGAGTCTGGAGTGGCTTCCGTGGACATGCACACACCACTTCCTCCAATAGAAGTTGCAGAGAATTGTCATGGACAGATTCTTCCATTGCTTCATCGAGTAGAAGTTGCAGCGCATGGTCATGGACAGATCCTTTCATTGCTTCCTGTTCATCCAACATACCTTCAATTGCTTCCCGATGCTCCTGTTCATCCAACATACCTTCAATTGCTTCCCGACGCTCCTGTTCATCCAACATACCTTCAATTGCTTCCCGACGCTCCTGTTCATCCAACATACCTTCAATAGGTTTTGATGTATTTTCAAACTGAAACGTACAATATAAATGAATGAGTAATTTATTTGCAAGTTTACCCTTTAAATTGCATTGTAAATGGGTGTGTTTAGTATAGTAAGTTTAGTGATTAAATTGCATTGTAAATGGGGGTGTTTTTGTAAGTCTACTCATTAAATTGCATTGTAAATGGGCGGTTGGTTAGTATCACAGTTTTTTTTATCTTCATTCAGATGAGTATTGTGGCAAGATTCGGCTTCTCACCTTGTAGGAGGCAAGTGCAAGGGACATGGGAATGATATTAGTATTCATAGTAGGGTTTTTAGTTTTGAAGCATTATCAATCAAGAATGTATAAGCATGCTAAGCCACAACGAGAGCCTAAGACAAAGTCAGAGTTGCATCCTGATTTAAAGTAATGAGCATAATTCAATTTGTGGTCGTCTTCAAACAAACATCAATTTGCAATCATATTCAAATCACCATTTGTGAGCACTTCCAATTAGCAGAGGAGATCAGAAAAGGTTCCAAGAATTGTTGAGCCTTAGAGCCAAGTTCCATAGTTTGTGGTGATCTTCAAATCTCCATTTGTGAGCACTTTCAATTAGCAGAAGGAATTAAATTCTAACGACATTAGAAAATGTTCAAGGAACTATTGAGCCTTAGAGCCAACTTCCACAATTTGCAATCATGTTCAAATCACCATTTGTGAGCACTTCCAATCAACATAAGACATCAACTTCTACCCAAATTTGGGCAATTAAAATGTTTGGTATTAATGGATACACATAAATACAACTTCATATTCCAAGAGATCTCTTCGACTCATGATGACAATTCAATTGCACTTGTGGCTTTTTTTCCTTCCTCACAAGTGAATAATCTAATTCACATAATACATGAGGACTACATTTCCAACACTCCCCCCCTTAATTCAAACAAGTGTATGTGAGTCCAAGAAGAGAGATAAAATATGGCAGTGAATAACAACCAATGGTTGGATGTGCTCTTTGAATATGGTGACTTAATGAAGATGACAAACCTGGAATGAGATATCGGAAGCAAAAGACTTTCATTAGTAGTGGTTTAATGTTGACCACCAACTCGAGTTTGGATTGAGGTAGTTACTAAAACAATTCTAAATATGGCTAGAAGTTGATGTAAACTATGAAATGGAAGTGCTCTCTGATGGTAGTTTAAAGATGAACATAAACTGTGAGATGGTTGTTTAAATATGACCACAAACTATTGTCCAGTAGAAGTAATTAGTTTTCTACTGAGTGGTGGTTTAGGTAAGACCACAAACTCAATGGTGCTCATGGAAAATGAGTTTGTATCTAGCTATAACTTTGACTATGGTTCTAAACTTTGGTTATTGGCTCTGGTTCCTTCATTCTAGTTCATCTCACTAGAGCTAAGATTGGAGCTAGAGAAACTCAATTTTGTTTTGTGAATCTTGTAATCAAGATAGAATCCAGTTTCAAAGTGTTGTGTTTCTTTAGGAAAGCTCATCTTCACCTACTTCATTTCCACATTATATTCTTAAACGCCAACATTGTCATTGAGTTGGCCACATGAAAGATTAGTGTTTTGATCTTCATCCTTATGAGCATTGTGTGAAACACATTCAACGTTCAAACAAATGTTCTAGAAACAAGACTCTTGCAAGAGAAAATATTCACTTTAAATGGATCACTTCTTAGCAATGGTCATCAAAAACCAAGAAGATATATCGGTCATATCATAGAATTCAGTCTTGAGTATTGACATGTCTTACGATGGAGAAATTTTCATCTTCTCATCTTGTATTTGAAAATGGGGGAATTGATAGTTAGCTACTAGTTTCAAAGTCATATCAAGTGAGCCTGAGCCAAAGCGAAACGTAGAGCCTAAGCCTCAAGCTTGAGCCAAATTTAGAGTTGCAACCTAAGTCAAATCCATGAACATCATTCAGTTTGTGGTAATCTTCAAGTCTACATTAGTTTGTTGTCATGTTTAAATCGTCAATTGTGATCACTTTTAGTTAGTAGAAGACATAAATTTCTGGCTAAAACAAGAAATGTTCTAGGAACTATTGAGCATTAGAGCCAAGTTCCACAGTTTTTGGTCATCCTCATACTGACATCAGTGTGCAATCATCTTCAAATGACCATTTCTGAGCACTACCTGTTAGCAAAAGACATCAAATTTTAGCTAAATCAAGAAATATTCCAACAACCATTGAGCCTTAGAGCCAAATTCCACAATTTTTTATTGCACTAAGAGGCGCTCTACAACCCAATATAGGGGAGATGTGTAGGTGTAAAGTAAGAAAGGAAGTATGTCAACATTTTCTAAATGTCAAGTATATCTATATATATAAACAAAACAAAATTACATGTCAGATTTAAATTAAGACATATCTAAATGTAAAATGTAAAATAATTTATTTTAAAATTAAAATACATATTATTATTTTAATTTGATCACTGTTATTATACTAATTCACATACCATATTTTATTTATGTCTAAGATTTTCAAGTGGTTTGGGTAAACTTGGTTCAATGAAGTTATGGTTTTAGAGATCTAGGTTTATAAGAACCCATGGTTTTTTCCATGGTATTCATGTGGAATATAACCTATTTAAATGCAGAAAAAAAATTGCGATCAAATAAAATTCTAGTGCAAGTATATAATATCATACGACGAAAACTCACCACAAAATTTGAAAAAATAATAGAAAAGAATGGATTTAAAGTAGTTACTTATTTTGGTATCAAGTTTATGGTATTTGATTGTTTTAATTTTGTACAAATTACTAATGGATATGTTGCCAAGTTCATCTTTAAAGTTCCAAATTGTCATCATATTGTGTTATTTTCTCATTGAAAAGCATCAATGGTTTTTAATTGTAAAGTTAATCAAAGTTCTTAATAACTGCAAGATTGAGAGGAAGAATCACAGTGTTAATGTAAAATTCAATTAGGGTAAATAAATTGTTGGTGAAGTGATTCTTGGTTTTACCATTAGATATATCTTAACCTCTATAGATATCTTTAGGGTTGGATATATTTTTTTAGTAAAATTGTGTTGCATTATAAATATGTTGATTGATTGAGAAATCACTGAGTGCATTTTATGAATATTTGCACTTTTAGGTTATATATGGAATATAATAATACTCGAATAATTCAAATTTTAAGAAAAAATATTAAAATGAAACATTTGTAATAATAAATTTGGCTAATACAATGTGTGATAAGCTTTTTTTAACTTTTCCCTCCAATCACAATGGTGTCGGTTCAATTTCAACATAAACATGCCTAACACAAATATTTATCAAAATTATTGAATTTGTATGGCTTTACTGTAGTGGTTTGGATGGGAAAACAATTTACATTTAAATTTTTCATTAACAATTGTGACGTAGAATTTGAATAATTCAAATTTTAATAAAAAAAAGTGTTAAAATGAAACATTTGCAACACTAAATTTGGCTAAAAATGCATGGCATGTTTTTTTTAACTTTTCCCTCCAATCACAATGTTATCAACAGAGTGTCAACATGAGCATCCCTAACACAAAATTGTATCAAAATTATTGAATTTGTATGGCTTTATTATAGTGGTTTAGATGAGAAAACAATTTACATTTAAATTTTCATTATTGGTTGTGATGTAGAATTTAACCAAATTGAACACCAAGATATGCTCTAGGAAACCCTTTCAGTAGAAAGCTAGCTGGAAGGTTATGTTTCCCTACTCTCTTTTGTTTGGAATGGAAAAAGAAGGTACTCCCTATGGATTTTCCTAAGACTTATGGTTTTTGGGATGCTATAAAACACAAACCCCCTCTTTTATGGCCTCTCACTATCCACACTCAATTAGTCTGCTCTATATGAAACAAAATGCAAGCAAAATAGAATGAGACCCCTTTTCCTCCCAGTGGCTCAATTATAGCACAATTTAATAGTCAAATGCAATTTAAATTTGACCCATTCAACCCTCAACATGGGTTACAACTCAACCTTTCTATAGTCCTCTTCATATTCCCCATGTGGCTAGCCCATTTTCTATGATTAAAGGGGGTTGATATTTCATCTTCTCAAATTATGATGGTCATTCAAACTAGATCAACTTCTAAGAGGCATAATTTTTGCATCTATTTAATGTGATTCTTGCATTATTAGTGATCCATATTGGATCATTATATTATTTTTCATCCATCTCAGTGCATTAAGAGTGGAAAAAGTGGAGGAATCAGCTCACGAGACCGTTTTTATCGGCAAGACCCAGTTTGGCAAAACGGGCTCTGAAACCTTCTACGAACGTTTTGAAGCATCAAATGACGTTTTTGGGGGGGTAAAACTTTGTCGCTTAAATGCATCATATTTTCATGATATTATACACACAAATATCTTTCCAACAACGCAAGAAGCGCATCAATCAAAGTTATATGTATGCGAAAATGATGTCACTCAGAAGTTGACCTCTCTATTTGCACCACCATAGTTTGAGAGGACGTCGCATCAACCCCCATTATTCATGGAAAAGGGACTAACCACGTGATTTTGATGTAAAAGACTCTAGAAGAGTCTATATTGTAACTTTGGTTAAGAGTTGAGGTAGTCAAACTTAACCACTAGTAGGCTATCGAGTTGTGTTATAATGAGACCACTAGGAGGAAGAGGCATTCCATTCTTTCGAGTGCATTTCTTCCATAGCTGAGCAAAAATAGGCAAGAGAGATAGGAAGTAAAGCACACAAAGAGGATTTGTGCATTGTAGAAACCCACAGGCCATAGCCCATACTTCTTTGTACCTGTAGCCATATTTCTAGATAGAGAAAGAGAGCGAAGCGACCTCACTTTCCAACTGGGTTTTTTCCCGAAAGGGTTTCCTAGAGCATATTTTGTATCTTGTGTGTGGGGGGGCTTATTTTTTGTATAATTTCCATCCACATGCATGCATTAATTATAGTAAAATCTATAAATATAGAAATTTAATAAAACTGTAATAGTGTAGAATCTCATTTAAAAAATAAAAATTATCAAATGTGTTGTGATAAAATGTCTAGTGGAATGTCCACTACAGTTTATGGATCAATTAGAAAGGTCCTAGAGTGCATAACAATGTCACTTTGTCCTATGATTAATCAAGAAAGATAGCCCCAAAAATATGTCATTTAAGTCCTAAAACTAGCCCCGAAAAGTTTCAAACCCTAATTCTCGAAACTGCTGGTAAAAATGTTCCTATAATTCGCTTATTTCAAATTTTCAACTATGAAATCATTGAGATGGATTGAAAATTATATAATGATCCAATCCAAATTATTCGTGACAAAAGTCATCCCACTAACAATATCGAAGTTGAGTGTGGTAGACTTAGATTCCTCCTTTAGACTCAAAGAATAGATACCCTATCTATTGGATTCAAGAACATACAGACCGGTCAATGGGCTCATGTAGGTCATGTTGAGGAAGGCTAAATCCATCAATTAAAAATTACAATGGAAATAAAAGACTAATACCCACTCCCCCACTCAATGAGACAAAAAGTATGGAATAATGCTTAGCTCTAAATAACGTCTATATATTTTTTCTTATTGTTTATATCTTGGTTAGTTTTTTAGATTGTTAACATGTAGGAACATTCAGAATTTTAACTTCTCTAGAATTCTAGAATATGAACTAGTTGGCCTAGATGTTTGTTTGTTTCCTAAAACTTGTGAATTTGTTGCTTGTACTAAGTGATATGTATTGATGCTAGCTTCAACGCAACCATTTTGATTGATACAATTATTGTTTTGATTATTAAAAAAATGGTTAGTTGGGAGGGATGGGAGCATGGGAGGTAGTGTTGTATGTATAGTAGTTATTGAACCAAGCTTTTTCTTCAAACATGAAACATTGAAGATGTCATGTAAGTTCCTTTTTTTGGTATTTCTAAAGCATAAGTTACTTGGTCAACTCTTCTTGGACTTGGTAATAGTCATAAAACATCGACGAAAGTTTATGATTCTGTAAATTTTTAGTGAATTTTAATTGTACAACTATAGCTAAACAAACATCCATTATCCTACTTCAATTTCATAGTGAACTATTTTCAAATGAACTTGCTATTGAAGTCAATTACTGGATTAGATAACGAAATAAGTTTTTTAACCACAACTTTGAAATTATAAGCACCATAATATTTTTATTGAAAGTGGAAGATGCCCATATAAGGCTTCAAATGGAGTTATTCTGGCCAAAAAGTGATATATGGTGTTGTAACACCCGCGAGGTAGATGTAGCCCATTATGCCACTATCTGAAGGTATTCCTCCAAGAATTTGTTTACCACTTCAAGTCTTAAATTGATGAGGGGATGTTATGAAGTGCTCATCATCAATATGATTCCTACATATTGAAGTAATTGTGTTTTTCCTAAGTTATCTTTATTAATGAAAATATTTTTTATTTTCTTATTTTTTTAATAATTACAAGTAAAGTTTTTATTAATGAATGATTTTTTTTTTTACAAAATATATAACAAAAATAAACAAAATAATTTTATATAACCTATACAAATATAAATTAAACACTTTTTCCATTGAATCACTTGTTTAGGGTGTCTATTGTAAAACATATTTAAAAAAAATCATGAAGTACAAGCCATGCTTTTAATTGGAGAGTTAACTTGTATATTAAAAGCCATTTTAGAAAGATTGGAAATTCAATAGGTAAAAAATAAAGATATTTATGATAGCTGGGAAATTAAAAGAAAATTTAAATTTTGTTAAAGATTAAATTTTACATTTAGTAATACAATTTTTTTTTAATCACATCTCTAGTAAGTGTCTAAGGGGATCAAATCTTTTTAAGTGTAAACTTTCTTTAAAGTGTAAAATTTAGAAGAAGAAAAAATGTTTACATCTTAAGATATTTGATCCCTCTGAGTAATTCCACACTTGTTTGTGGGACGAGGGGTCCCCAATAATTTGACTCCTAAATT
Source organism: Pinus taeda (assembly GCA_000404065.3). NCBI lineage: Eukaryota > Viridiplantae > Streptophyta > Pinopsida > Pinales > Pinaceae > Pinus > Pinus taeda. The sequence goes on along the minus strand of APFE030283699.1, from coordinate 71,164 downwards.
CTAAATTGGTGTACATATCTAATGAGGTATACATATTCAATGTCTCTCTAGATTCAAACTTATAATATCTTAAGAGAAAACACATGCTCTTAACCATTATTAAAATCATTTAAATGCTACATATAAATTTTATGTTAACAATTGAATGGATAAAGATCTCTCTCTTATTTAGAAAGTAATTATTTTTTTCTTAGACATATATATATATATATATATATATAATGAATGGATATTCAGATAATTTATTGAAATGTTTTTAAAAAGTAAAAGAATTATGTAACAGCGTTGGTTAAAAAATCCATGTAAAAAAGTTAATAAAGGTAAAGTAATAAGCACGACCATGGGACACTTATTCCAAGTTGAATGTGTGTGGGTGTTCATTTAGTTTATTATGCATAAGGAAATTGGCAAAGGCAATGGCAAAGACTTTGAAAAGGTAAAATGACATTTTTGGCAATTTATTCATGAAAATATTGGAAATTAGGAGAAAAAGGAGGGTGAAAGGTCGCAGGTTGCATGTGAGAAGGAAAATGAAGGAAAATAATGGAAAATGAAGAAAATAGAGATCTCATTAATAAAAATGCTTCTGAGGATCAGTTTGTAACCTTTGTTAGTTCATTTTTGGAGCTCTCTCTCTATTCTCTCTCTCACACACTCTTGGACACTTAGAATTTTCTTAGAGTGCTTTAGCACTAGATCAAGAAAAGAAAATAAGACAAGAGGAAGAAAAGATCAAGCAAGGAAGAGTAGGATCAAGCGGCTACAGTGAGATTATTTGCAGGTATCGAGTTGCATGTATGGTTTCCTTGCTAGTTTTGGCATGGATGGTTATGAATGTGTGTTATTAGTTCTCTTGTTGTTATTGGCATGGGTTTTTCTAGGTGTGGCAATGTTCTTCAGCCTTGCCTTTCCATTTCTAAATAGCCATGGTGTGATGGGTTTTACATGTCTTGGTTGAGCTGGATTGTTGGATGGATTTGAAACTGAGTGAGGTGGTCTCTGAAAGAAAGAACACATGGCCTAGTGATCCTTGAATCGGACTGTGGATTGCGGTAAATCCTTGGCCTAGTAACCCCTGAACCGGACTCTGGGTTGAAGTAAAGCCAAATTTTGTGTTACCTTGGTGGGCCTAGAAATCCTTGACTGGTGAATGGTGGGATATATGATAAATCCTAGACGTGGGCGCCCTCGATCGGGCCTAAGAATCCTTGTCCGGTGAATGTTAGGATATATGGTAAATCCTGGAGGGTGGAGTCTTGATTAGTCCTAAGGATTGTCGATCGTTGTATGGTGGGATGTACAATAAAGCCTAAGGACTAGGAGAGATAGGCAAATTCGTCACTTTGTAGGTGGAGAAATTCGGTGGCATCCATGCTTGTTTAGGACCTAGGGATCTGGTGTGAATTATGGTAAAGCCTAGTTCTATTAATGAGGATGAGGTGGTTTAGCCTCGGAAAGTCTTGGTTGATTTATGGTTATGAGTCCCACATTCATGCTTGGAATATGGCATGAGGGTGATTGGATACAAGAAAGATTTGGTTCATCCAATCTATGGTCGGGTGGTTCATGGAAGTTCTATACCTGGTTGGCTTATGCATTCATTAATAAGAGTTACTTCTCCTTGGTATTTCATGTGTAAATGTATTGTTTATATGTGGATTTTATGGTTGTTGTATCCTTATTACTTATGTTGTTCATATGTTGGTTATGAGTATGTTTTATGACAATGGTGATGTATGCCTCTCATCATGTTTTGATTTGTAAATGAATGAACAATGAATTTATGACCTAATAGATGATAATGCATCTAATGTGATAAGACATCAATGTTTCTTAACGATTCTCAAATAAGTATGAGACCCTTATGCCTAGATCCGTTGTTATGACTTGTAGAATGCATATTTGTGAAATATTTGATGAAATGCATGTCATGGTTAGTAGGGGTCCATTCAATTCACTAATCAAATGTTAGCATTAGTATCTTTGTTTCTATTTTATTTATCATTTTTGGAAGTGTCATAAAGTTTTGGGCAGTGGATTGAGTCCTGGCCCTAAAAAAGTGGCACAAAATTCGGGGTCACTGACATAGAACTACTTGAAAAAGTCCCACCCGCTGGCATGCCCTTTCCGTGGGAGCGACTAGAGGGTCCCAATCACATACATGTCCATGTCATAGGAGATGTTGAGGCTCTAGGTCAGTAAAAGGTCAAGTTACCTCAGGGCTTGGTCACCTGGTAGGGTTGGTTGGCTCGTGAAGGTTTTGTAACATGTGTAGAAGGTCATATTGGTTGTGTTTTGTCGATTGCACTTCCTTAATTGTACATGGGGATTTGAATCAGATCATAGTAGTCTCTCGTCACATGTTTACCCCAACGAACCTATTAACTTGAGTAAATGTGGGAGGAGGGTGTTAAAGAGTGGTATCAAAGCATGGTTCACCCCTTGGACTGGATGGGCGATGTGTTGGTCATACATTCATGTCGGTTACATATGTTTTTCTTATACTTATGGTTTATGTGTTTGTTTGCATATGCATGGTGGTGGTCATGGTTGCAGTGGTGTTGCCATGTGAAAGTTGATGGTGTTGTTGTGGAATGTGTCATCATAAGTGTATGATTGGTTGTGCATTGTTTATGCACGTCAGTGTTTACATGTTGTTATGCATACATTAATATGGTTGTATTTATCATGCATGAGGTCATGATGTGTGTTGATATGGTCATGCGTTGATGACTGAACTATGGTTAGAATGCTATCTATATGTTGTTATGATTATGTTTATACATGTATTGTGTTGATTTGGTTGATCTTGTAGATGAGATATCCTCCCCAAAACTATATTGAGGTATGTTGATTATGTTTATATTTTGGTTTAGCTTACATGATATACTTACAGGAAGAAGATCAAAGATGACTAGGAATATGGTAGACTATAGTTCACGAGATTCTCCTTATGAGCAGCGTGGTGTTGGGCACTCTTCTGACTTAAGGAAATACATTGATAAGTTTTAAGGCAGAAATAAGGAGTCACAAGGTAGCTAATGACAGAATCATTTAGAAATAGGAGAAACAAGCAGAAGTCAATGCAATAATCCTTCAGAGTTTCTAATAATTGCATAGTTAGGGACCACTTCAGATCAGCCATAGGCAGGAGGACAAGACAAATGGGGCATATGGCAGTAGATATCACTTTGGTCACGGGTCAGATAGAGATGACATGATTAGAGATGGCAAGCTATTGGATACTCTGGATAGGAGAGGTGATGGACACAAATACTATTCTAGTTCTGATTCTGACAGACATTATGATCATTATCATTATCATCCTTACAGGAAAAGTGTCAGGGGATACTTGCTAGATGAGTTCAAGAAAGAAAATCCACCTACCTTTGATGGAATATTTGAAGAAACCTGAGGATGCAGAAGAATAACTACTTGGGATGAAGAATTTCTTTGAGTTTCATAAATACATAGGAATATGAAGGTCATAATAGCTATCTTCAGCCTCAAAGGGAAAGCAGGCATCTGGTGGCAAGATGTAAAATGGGTGAGACATTAGGACAGAATGCTTGAGTTGGCATGAATTCAAGAGACTCTTCAGGAAGAAATACTTGTTAGAAAGGTACTACAACAATAAGGCCAAGGAATTCTATGAGCTTAAAATGGGATCGATGACAGATGAAGAGTATACAACCAAGTTCCTGGATCTATCAAGGTATCTACCGTATTTTAAGGCTAAAAAGGCTAAAGTTTAGAGATTTGTTAGTGGATTACCATTAGCATTTAGAGATCGAACTGAGTACGATAAGACTTGGTCACTTAGGGAAGTTATTGGGAAATTGAAACACTTTTACGAGCAGTCAAAGCGTAAGAATGAATCTCAGCAGGGATGGAAAGGGAAAGATAAATTAAAGGTAAAGGTAAATGGCATCTAAAAAGAATAATGCCTCAGAATGTTTCACCATACAAGAAGTTCAACGTAGCTAGACAGGGACATGGGCCACAATAGCAGAATAGAGGTGATGGCACATGATGGTTGGAGTGTTGGACATGTAAGGAACATCTGAAGAGATATTTTCCATAGAATTAGGGTGGTAGGCCTCAAATCTACAATGCACAGGAGGCACAGACTGTTGGGGATGTTGGGCAGAGCATTCCTCATATCTATGCAGCGCTAGATAATAAGCAGGCGGGTCACGATGAATCTATCATTGAGGTGGGTGGTAGGCTTTGTGATCAAGTTGTTTCTATTTTGATTAACCCTGGATTTAATTACAGTTATATTAGTCATAACTCGGTGGATAAGTACGGTTTGAATAAAGAAGTGCATGCAAAATCTTGATTAGTGCAGTTGGATACAAGTATGATGAAAAGAGTGCCTCATTGGGTAAGAGCTTGTGCATTTGAGTTGAATGGCATGCCCACATCAACACATTTGAATGTATTGTCATTGGGACCATATAGTATGCTCTTGGGTATGGATTAGTTGTATCTTCACAAGACTAAGGTGGATTGTTATGAAAAATCCATTGAGTGCTTGGATGACAATGGAGAACATAGAATCTTGTAGGGTAAGAAGAAAGCAACATCAAATAGTATGGTGATAGCTATGTAGGCAACGTGTAGTCACAAAAAAGGGTGTGTGTTATTTGCAATGCATATTTCTAGCAATGAAGGTAAGGAGGATGAGGATTCGGAGGTATTGATTAGGTGCCTGGTCTTACAGTAGTTTCAGGATGTGTTTCCTACATATATTTCAGAGTTTCCAACTCATAGGGAAGTGGACTTTGCCATTGAGTTGGTACCAGGGGCAACACTAACATTGAAGGCCCTGTAGAAAATGAACACTCCAAAGTGGGTAGAGTTGAAGTTGCAATTGAAGGAAATGCTTGACAAGGGATACATTAGGCCAAGTGTATCGCCATGGGGTGCACCGATATTGTTTTTGAAGAAGAAGGATGGTACTCTCAGATTATGCATTGATTACAGGTAGTTGAACAAGGTGACCATCAAGAACAAGTATTCGTTTGTTGAGGATTGATGACTTGTTCGATCAGTTGAAGGGAGCAACAATGTTCTCAAAGATTGATTTGAGATCTGGATATCATTAGGTACACATTAAAGAAGTGGACATTTACAAAAAACTTTCCGGACTAGGTATGGGCATTATGAGTTTGTTGTAGTTCCATTTGGTTTGAGTAATGCTCCAGCTACCTTTATGTGCTTGATGAATAGTGTGTCGCGTCCTTATCTAGACAAGTTTGTTATTGTATTCATTAATGAGATATTGATATATTCTAACAATGAGAAGAAACACGCCAAACATTTAGCAACAATATTGAAACTGTTAAGATAACATCAATTGTATGCCAAGCTTAGCAAATGCAATTTCTTTCAAAAATAGGTACATTACTTGGGACATGTGGTTTCCAAGGAAGGTATAAAAGCGGATTCAGAGAAGATAAGGGCTATCATGGAGTGGGTAGCTCCTATAAATGTGGATGAGGTAAGATCATTTATGGAGCTAACATGCTATTATAGGAGGTTCATCAGGAAATTCTCTCACATTACATATCCTATTACATCACTATAGATGAAAGATAAGAAATTTGAATGGACAGAGGAATGTGCAACAAGTCTTGAGCAGTTGAAGTAATTTTTGACAAATTCTCTAGCTTTAAATATTGCAATTCTGGACAAAGAGTTTGTGGTATGTGCAGATACTTGCAAGAGAGGAATTGGTGGAGTTATTATGCAAGAAGGACAAGTAGTGTGCTATGAGTCACAGAAACTGAATGAGCATGAGTAGAATTACCTGACACATGATCTTGAGTTGGCAGCGATCATTCATGTGTTGAAGATGTGGAGGCACTATCTTCTTGGTTGAAGGTTTGTATTGATGAGTGATCACAGTGGATTGAGATACTTGTTTGGCCAGTCAAATCTAAATGCCAAGCAAGCTAGATGGTTGGCCACGATTAGTGAGTTCAACTTTGAGATCAAGTACATCAAGGGTAAAGAGAATAGGGTTGTAGATGCTCTTAATAGGATCACACAAGTGAATCATATAGAAGCTATGAGCTCCTATGGGACAGATTTACAAGATCAAATCCTATAGGTAAGTCAGCAGGATGATAGGTATAGACAACTTAGGCACAAGTTACAACAGAGTACATGTGAGCAGGATGTGGACTATCATCTCACAACATATGGTTTGATCAGATTTAAGGACAATATATATGTGCCAGACAGTAGTGAGATTAAGAAGACTATCTTGAGAGAGTTTCATGCGAAACCATATTCAGGTCACCGAGGATAACAAATGACATTGACAACAATGAATTTTTTTATTATTATTGGCCTAATTTAAAGAAGGACGTAGCAGTGTTTGTGGCTAGACGTTTGGACTGTCAATAGGTAAAGGCAAAGTGTAAGCATCCAGGTGGATTATTACATCCGATTTCGATTCCTGAGTGGAACTGGGAGGTAATTTCCATGGACTTCACTATAGGTTTCCTAAGGACATCTAGACAACATGATTCCATCATGTTTGTGGTGGACAGGTTGACGAAGGTAACACACTTCATTCTAGTGAAGTCTACGTATTCATCTAATTACGTAGCACAAGTCTTCATCAGAGATGTAATGAGGTTGTATGGTGTACTGAAGAAGATTGTGTCAGACAGGGATGCCAATTTCACTTCCAAATTTTCGAAGGAGTTGTTTGCAGGTTTGGGGACAAAGTTGGCTTTCAACACAACTTATCATCCATAGACAAATGGATAGACAAAGAAGGTTAACAAGATGATTGGAGGACATATTGAGAATGTATGTGATGCATCAGTAGAGGAGATGGGAGGAGTACCTTCCATTGGTTGAGTTTGCTTACAATAATGGTTACTAAGAATCTTTGAGGATGAGCCCATTTGAAGCATTGTATGGGCAAAGTTGTAATACTCCCATCAGTTGGAGCGTTCCAGTGAACAAGGTGTTGATTGGAACAAACATGTTGGAAGATATGGAACAAGAATGCAGATAATCAAGAAGAATCTATAGGCATTTCATAGCAGACGGAAAAGTTATGCAGACAGGAACATGTTGCCTAAGGAGTTTCGGGTTGGGGAACATGTGTATTTACGCATCAAGCTGAAGAAGAGTTCCTTGAGGATTGGGTCATGTGCCAATCTGAAAACTTAGTTTTGTGGACCTTTCAAGATTCTTGAGAGGATTGGACTAATAGCCCATTGACTTGCAATGCCTCCGACAATGAAAGTCCATGATTTTTTACATGCGTCATTTCTTAAGAAATATGTTAAGGATGTTTATCATGTCATTGACTACTCTGTATTGTAGGTGGAACTAGATGGAGAATTCCAGCCAGAGCCTCAATTTATATTGCAGAGAAAGATGTTCATGCTCTGGAACCAAGCAATCAAGCAAGTTAAAGTGCAATGGAAGCACTTTGGGCCTGGTGAAGCTACATGGGAGATGTCAGATCAGATGCGGGCTACGTATCCTTCACTATTAGTTGGTTGAGCGAATGTTTTTGGTGTATGTATATATCTATATGGATGTAAGTACCACCATGAGATGTGTTCTAAAGCTCCAATAAGCAGTATGGGTGTCATATCATTATAGTTATTATGTGGTTATGTTGTCATGTTGGTTGCTTTTTAGCAGGTTGATCATTGTAAATATTTCATTGAGCTAAGCTATAAAGTTCCATGGGCAGTATGTTTCTCGTTCAAAAATCTTGTTGGTTGTATGTGTCATTGAACACCAAGGATAGTGTTCCCCCAAGGGGGAGGGTGCTGTAATAGCCCTGGTAAAAAAATCCATGTAAAAAAGTTAATAAAGGCAAAATAACAACCACGGTCATGGGACGCTTATTCCAAGATGAATGTTGGGTAAAGAAATCCTAGTGCAGGTGTTCATAGTTTATTATGGCTAAGGAAATTGGCAAAGGCAATGACAAAGGCTTTAGAAAGGAAAAATGACATTTTTCGTAATTTATTTATGAGAATATTGGAAATTAGGAGAAAATGAAGGTGAAAGGTCACAGGTTGCATGTGAGGAGGAAAATAATGGAAAATGAAGAAAAGAGAGTCCTCATTAATAAAAAGGCTTCTGAAGACTAGTTTGTAACATTTTGTTAGTTCAGTTTTGGAGCTTTCTCTATTCTCTCTCTCACACACTCTTGGGTACTTAAGGTTTTCTTAGATCACTTCAACATTGGATCAAGAAAAACAAAAAAGGAAAGAGGAAGCAAAGATCAAGTAAGGAAGAGAAGAATCAAGCAGCTACAACAAGATTATTTGTAGGTATCAAGTTGTATGTATGGTTTCCTTGCTAGTTTTGACATGCATGATTATGCATATGTGTTATTGGTTCTCTTGTTGTCATTGGCATGGGTTTTGCCAGGCGTGACAATGTTCTTCAGCCTTGCCTTTCCATTTTTGAATAGCCATGGTGTGATGGGGTTCTCATGTTTTGGTTGAGCTAGATTGTTAGATGGATTCGAAACTGAGTGAGGTGGTTTCTGAAAGAAAGAACACATGGCCTGGTGATACCTGAATCATATTGTGGATTGTGGTAAAGCCTTGGCCTAGTAAACCCTGAACCGGATTGTGGGTTGCAATAAAGCTAGATTTTGTGTTACCTCAGTGGGCCTAGGAATCCTTGACCGATGAATGGTGGGATATACGGTAAATCCTAGAGGTGGGTGCCCTTGATCAGGCCTAGGAATACTTGGTCGGTGAATGGCAGGATATACGATAGAGCCTGGAGGGTGGAGTCTTGATTAGGCCTAGGGATCCTCGACCGTTGTATGGTGGGATGTATGCTAAAGCCTAGAGACTAAGAGACAGACAAATTCCTCACGATGTAGGTGGAGAAATCCAGTGGCATCCATGCTTGTTTAGGACCTAGTGATCTTGTGTGAATTATGATAAAGCCTGGTTCTATTATGAGGGTTAGGTGCTCTAGCCTCGGGAAGTCCTCGTTGATTTCTGATTATGAGTCCCACATTCATGCTTTGAATATGATACGGGGATGATTGGTTAAAAGAAACATTTGGTTCACCCAATCTATGGTCAGGTGGGTTATGGAAGTCTTATACCTAGTTGGCTTATGCATTCATTAATAAGAGTTATTTCTCCTTGGTATTCCATGTGTAAATGTATTGGTTTATATATGGATTTTATGGTTGTTGTATCCTTATTATTTATGCTATTTATATGATGGTTATGAGTATGTTTTATGATAGTGGTGATGTATGGCTCTCATCATGTTTTGATTTTTCAATGAATGAACAATGAACATTTGACCTAATAGATGATAATGCAACTAATATGATAAGGCATCAATGTTTCTTAACGATTCTCATATAAGTATGAGACCCCTATGTTCAGATATGTTGTTATGCCTTGTAGAATGCATATTTGTGACATGTTTGGCGAAATGTCTGTCATGGCTAGTGTTATCCCCCACAATGTCTCAGGCTAATGAGGAGATTGAAGAAGGTAACCACAGACCAAGCTTTCAGTTTAGTAGCTAGCCCTACCAAACTAGAGAGGTCTCTCTCTATGAAATTACAGCCAAAGAATTGACTGGAATATAAAAGGATTTTAAGCTAGATATGCTAGGCTCAGATAGGTTTGAAAGTTTAGGGTTTTGATGTTGAACAAGGGATGGCAACTAGGTAACTACGTCAAAAGATCAAAGAGTAACAACAATAGAAATATAAAGGAGCAAGGTAGCAATAGTTTTGTGATGGCTTAGGGTTTGTCAATGTAGTGTAGCGTTCAAAATAAATAAGAAGACTTAATGAGCATATATGTCATGAATTGATTAAGCTAGAAAGCAAATAACATATAGTGATAATTCCATCAAAACATAGCTTTAAGGAAAGAATTATGCTTATAAACTTAGGAAAAATCACTGAAGAAACTGATAAATAGAAAGAAGAGATGAATATCTATCATATGAAACTATAACAAAGAAGAAACAAGATCACAAACTCACTGCACATGAATTCCTAGATAATAGCTGCAATTGTTTTTTGATTTCCTGAAAATGTTGAAGCACAAGTTACAATAGCTCTTTCCTTAAATGTCCAAGTCTTCTCTCTGACTGAGAAAATGATACATATAGACTAAGATAAACAGTTTCCCCACCTTCAGGGGTCGAATCCATGAGTGGTGGAATAGTTTTCCAAGAATATCTCAACCAACAAGTGAGTGAGATGGTTGAAAACAAACTCTTCTCTTAGACTTGATTTGAGTTTCTCTTCATTAATGAGGCATATTTTATCATAAAAACAACCTATTATGCAAATTTATTCATGATTACATCATCAAAACATCAAACTAATAAAATTACATCATCAATTTGACCCTTACCCAAATCGAACTAGAAACTCTGAGAAATTACACAGTGTAAATTTTTTAATTAAAATCTCAGAAAATTGTAGAAGCGCAACGCCAAGTTTGAGGCCATTTTTAGGTGACTTCCTGAAGTCAAAATTGAAATATGAAAGAACGGTAAACTAGCCATGTTTGTCTAGTTTATAGATAATCTTGAATTTCTGAAAATGACTCATGGGAAAGCCTCCAAAAACTCTTCTCCCAAGGTGTCTCAAGAAGCGCAACGCTTGTCAAAAAGAGGGGCAGAATGTTGATTTTTGACCCCTTTTTCTCATTTTTCTCAAAATTTGAGCACTGTTTGAAAAATCTGAGGAAATGGGTTTTGAGAGGGGACCATCAAATTTCCAAAGATGCAAACCATTTGTCATTTAGAGCTCTAAGGAAAAAGCGTAGTGTTTATGAAACTAGTGCATTTTCCTGAATTTGCACCAAATTTCACCAAAAACCAAAAATGCTCAAAAAACTCCCATAATTGGTCCAGAAGTGCCAAATGAGGTGTATGCTATCATGGATGTCTCAATAAGCATCTCCAAGTTGTCCTTCTCATCTTTACCTTTTAGGGTTTCCTTCAGCGTCTTTTGAATTTGCTTGACCTTGATGTTGCAAATCTTGTTTTTGGTTTGGTAGTGGTGGGCCATGTGCCACAACATCTGGTTATCCCTGTGGAAAGAAAGATGGCATCAACTGAGAATGTGAAATCAATCCCTGCAATGGTGGCCTTTTCTCCTTTCAGATTGGTGGTAATCAAATCAGTGAGCTGCTCATGAAAACTTACCTCTCCCACTCTTTGACAAAAACCTAGGCGGACATCTTCAAAGCATTGTCTTATGAATGGTGAAGAATTGATCTCATTGAAATTTGTGGGTTCATACCTCAAAATATTCCCCCCTTTATGATGTTTTCTTTTCTCTGGTGGTGAAGAGTCTCCTTCCATTTTTGAAACCCTAGATGATAGGAAAGAGGAAAAAAACAGTGAAAAGTGATTGAAGTGGTGAAATGAGGGAGTTAGGGAAGGGAGTAGGGAAATTTTGGCAGATGAACAGGTGTTTTAGGAATCTTTAGGAAGTTAAATGAAGGGAAATGAATGAGGGATATGAGCTAGGAAACTTAAACACAATCCTAGCTAGGGAAACTGCCCAATTTGATAGATTAGGGCTAGGGTTTATAGGGAGGTGAAGTGGAATGAAGGAAAATGGTTTGTTGGTGAATGGGGATGATGAGTTGCATGTAAATAGAGATATAGGGATAGTTATTTTAGTGTTTCAAAGCTCTAACTGATCATTTGCAAGCTCAAAACATGAAACTCATAGAAAACTTTAGAGGACTAAACTCATATTCATTTTGTTTACCTATTATGGGGCAAAGGAGTGTACTTACCTATTATGAAGCTTAGAGGATAAAAAAACTGGATTTAAAGGCTTGAAAACTCGAATTTGAGTGATTTGTTGCAATTCTAGGAGACTCTGTCATGTGCGCGGCGCAATTCACCGGTGTGCAACGCCACCTCCAGAAACGCAACGTAGTGTTTGTATGCGCAATTGGTTATCTTCCAACCCGCTTTTGGATGCCTTAAACTGCTCCAAATTGAGAACTTGATAGCTTGTTGGAAATCTCTTAAAGTCTGCTACAAGACGGACTCCTCAAGAATGTAATTTGGACAATCTAACAGGGAGAAAAATTTATTTCCCCAAGGTCGCTCCCAAAACGCAGTGTCTCTGACAAAAGCGCAACGCCAACTTGCAAAGCACTTTTGACTGCCTTCCCGAAGGATTTTTGAGCTGAAAGTGGTATGGTTGGAAAGATTATGATGTCTGCTACACAATAGAGTTCTTAAGCAATGCCAACACCTGATCCAAATCCCTGAAAAACTGTCTTGAAGTGTAACAACTCTCCTGTTGCAAGTGTAGTTTGGGCATTTCTCTCAAATCATAATTCCTATGCATAAATTGAAGGAGGTTTTTGTTCCTTGGACTATAATTGACAAAAAACTACTTTACTTTTGTAAACTTCTTCTCCATTTGGTTAGAAACATATTTTGAAGCAAAATGTCCCTATGAGAAACGATGAGACGAGGTAGCGTACTGTAACATTGTCTTATTTGAAATAAAACATTACCTTTACCTTTATTTTTCTTTCCCTAAGCTACTAACTCCCTTTACCCACTAAATCACATGATAGACATGTTTTTGTTTTGACATATGGTATCATGATGACACATGGAGCGAAACCCTAAACCATGACCTAAAATGAGGAATTTAACTATTTCATGACCCAAGACATTTAAATGAAGATATGATACCTCAAAGAAGACAATGGCCATGATGAATGATGAAGACCATGAGTAAGTGAAGGGAGCAACAGTGACGTAGACACAACAACCAGTGACCAAATTTTTATTTGAAGATTCACTGAAATAACAAAAAATTGACTTGACACCCTAACAACACCTTGTAAGAGCATATTTGATCATTGGTGATAGGCTAAACTGATTGACACTAACAACTAGTTGGGGTCCAGTCAAGTCATTGATCAAATGTTTGTATTAGTACATTTGTTTCTATGTTATTTACCATTTCTGGAAGTTTCATGGAGTTCTCGGCAATGGCCTGAGTCCTGGCCTTGCAAAAGTGTCATAGAATGCAGGGTCGTTGACACAGAACTGCTTGAAAAAGTCCCTAGTCACTGGCATGCCCTTCGTGGGAGCAAATGGAGGGTCCCAATCGCATACATGCCTATGTCATGGGGTGACTAAGGCTGTAGGTCAGTAAAATGTCAAGTTACCTCAGGGGTTATTCACCTGGCAGGGATGGTTGGTTCCTAAAGATTCTGTAACATGTGTAGAAGGTCAAATTGGTTGTGTTTTGTTGGGTCCACTTCCTTAATTATACATGGAAAGTTGAATGAGATCATAGTAGTCTCTCATCACATGTTTACCCCAACGGACTCATTAACTAGGGTAAATGTGGGAGGATGGTGTTACAAATTATACATTTTCCTTGTATTCAAAATAAAAAATATAAGATCTATTTTCAATTATTTTGTCTCGCTAAAGTTGATATAAAATTGTATTAGTTAACATGCACGCATCCAAATATTTTATTTATGGGTAAGAGTGAAGATAAAGTATTTTTACCACAATTCCTTTGAATGACTATAATATCAAGAATAAACCAAGCAAGACCACTATGAAAGTGAGAGTTGCATTATTGGTATTTTATAATTTTATTTTATTTTATTTATTTATTTATTTATTATTTTATTAAACTTAATCAAATATGTATATTCATTTTTTTTTTTATTATAAACAACAACAATTTTTCATTTAAAGATTTATTTTATTTTTATTTGAAAGAAATAATGTCAATTAGAAGTTGAGCACAAAAGATATCAGAAATTTCTTTCAAACTAGATTGTAGAGAATGTCTCTCCAACACAGTAAATTAATATATAATTATTGAGAATAAATATATTAATTATAAATATAATATATTTTATCAATTTGTTTTTCCTTTAGGGAGAAAGTGTGTATCATGATTAGAATAATCGGCATTTGGGGTGAATGTCACCCATCACTAGGGACAATTCTATTTAGCTATTACCAATCATTCTATTTAACTTGGTTCTGGTCTCACTAATAGCTTATGTGTCTCTAATGATGAGTGGAACATCAACCATAACCGTTGATTGTTTTAATCATAATACACAGGGTCTAAAAAAACAAAAGCAAATTAACAATTGTAAAAATCTACACAATCAAATATAATTCTAATTCTATATTGATCATATTTCTTAACTATATAATAATTTATCCTCTCCTAATAAACCATGTAATAATCTCCATATTACCATTCACCTTCTAAAATTTCTTAACTATATAATAACTTATCCTCTTCTAATAAACCATGTAATAATCTCCATATTACCATTCACCTTCTAAAATTACTGTATATTTTTTAACATCATCAACTTGACAAAGAGCCACAGTTTTCTTAGGAAAACTAGAGCTGGTTTGCAACAACAAGACTACTGTGGAAAAAAACTAAACAAAACTACTTTAAAAGCAGCGAGCATTAGTAAAGCATATATAAAATCAATATGCTCTCAAAAAGTGGCATTCTGCTGGCCCTAAATTCCACAAGCCCTCCCTCAATCCTCTAACCAGAACAGTTGCAGGTAGTTCCATCCGTCTTCCAAGCTGATCCACATTTATAACAAAACTGGTAACCACACCTGAAACACCACCCACAATAATATGTGTCAATTCTCCTTCTGCTTAGTTACATAAACCAGAACTCTTCAATTTCCATTAAATGAACAGCAAATGGAATGGTAGCTTTACTAAAATAATAAAATTTTTACATGATCCGTATCTAATTAATACATACATAAATAATATATAATTCTAAATAATATATAATTTAGAAATAGTTTTATATTTTAAATTTATGTAGAGTATAAATAAGTTTAGTAATCAAATTATTATGTAAATCTAATTTTTTAAAGTTATAAATATTACAAATAATAGATAAGAAATTTATAAATTTATAAATTATTATTATTTTTGATATTAAATTTCATTTGTGAATTAAAAATTAAATATTATTTAATAAAATTATTTACTTTCATTTTCATAAAATTTAAATGACCCAGTATTTTTTTGGGTGTCTTCCATGTTTTGGAGTGTTAACTTCAAATAACACTGTAACTTTTTGGGTGTCTTCTATGTTTTGGAGTGTTAAATTCAAATAACACTATAACCTTTTGGGTGTTTTGGAGTGTTAGCAATAGATTCTGTGAAACAAATTTTCATATAAATGTATGTTTTTTAGTGGTTTGAAATTTATTTTCAATTTATAATCTGAATCATCAAAGTGTTTTTAGTTGTTTGAAATTTATTTTCAATTTATACTCTGAAAAACCTCTGGATACCAAAAAACACCTCTTGGATATCTAGATTTTGCTAAATTTATAAATCAAATTAATGATTCTACCAGATTTTAACACATTGGAAAAAAAAAATCCAAAAAAACCTCAAAAACTTAAAAGAGTTAAACTATGCTTAATTTATGTCATATGACACTGTAACCTGAGGAGAAGACTAGTAATCTCCCTTTTTCAGATTGGAAGGGTTAGATTTATCAACTGCAGCAAATAAGATGAGGACCACCCCGTTTTCTCCCATTAGAAAACAATTATATATATCAAAATATAATTCACAACATCCCTAATTATGTTTATTGACTATGAATCCATTTTACCAGCTTACTGACCTGCAAGTCATGTGACAGCATCCCAAGTTTCTTTCAATAATATGTTTGCAGCTTGCACACCGTTGCCATCCGTTCTCTTTGGCAAGCTTGAATAGCATCAGGTCACCTTCCTCTTTCTCAGAATCTGACAACTTCTGCAATTCAGAACAATCTAAACCTGCATGCCATGGCACACCACATTGAACACAGAATAACCCTCTGCATTGAGGGCATTCTGATTCTTTATTAACAGCAGCAGTTGCCTCACTTGAGCATGCTACTTCATCAGGCACAGCATCCTTCAACAAGAGTGCTGAACAATTCTGAAAAGGGCAATACACCTTCTGAGAAGGGGGAATACCAGCTTCCACCAATGCCAAACTCCACTGCTCAAAAGTTTGTTTTGGAAGGACCTCTACACACTGTTCAGGCATCAGCTGCTCGCTGCAATTGGGCTCAGGGCAAGCAATGGACACCAAATTTTCTTGCAGTTTATTACTGATATGCAGGGTTATGCAAGTACAACAAAACATGTGCGAGCAAACCCTATTATCAAAAAATTCAGAAGGGTATTTTTCTTCTAAACAGATCCCACACAGTTGTTTCATAACAGGGGAATTTGCATCTCCCTCCACCCCTTCCTTCCCAATCCTGCTGTCATTATTAGGCGAGGAATCCTGCGGACAAAACAAACAGAAACGATACCCACAAACTTGTCTTGGTTCCCCAAAAAGGAAAAAAAAATGCATTCCTCCATGGCTATGAAGAATGAATAACTCACCTCGGAGGGAACAGTGGAAGAGCTTGCACTTGAATCTGAAGAAGAGTGGGCCCCTGCAAATCCGTATAGTGTCTGTGCCTCTTGAGCCTGGAGTGGCTGCCGTGGACATGCACACACCACTTCCTCCAATAGAAGTTGCAGAGAATTGTCACGGACAGATTCTTCCAATGCTTCCTCAAATAGAAGTTGCAGAGCATGGTCATGGACAGATTCTCCCATTGCTTCTTCATGTTTCTGGGCATCTAACATATCTTCAATGGCTGCTGTTGACATATTTTCAAACTGAAACAGAAACGATATAAACGAGTTGATATTATTTTGGGTTGTTTATGTATGAAAATATAAAGTGGAATCCAAATTTCTTTCGGCACAGAGGGAACCTTAAAAGCCTCTCTTTTCCATCCAGTAAAAAAGCTATCCGACGTGTTCATAAAGCTGAGAGTTGTGGGTAACGACACACGGACGGGTAGATTCTTTACGTAGAAATGAAGATGTGCAGATACATCACCCAATTCAACTTGAGGCAGTCTTACGTGTAAAATTACAACATCCACACCTTACGTTGGTTGTTCCCAGTGAAATCTATACTGAAAAACATTCCAATATTTTGGTTATCGTTATCAAAGATTCCTAAATCCATTTTGAACAAAATAAGACATAAGTTGTTTAGTTCTATGTGTACAGGAAGGAAAAGCAAGGAAGGGGTTCATCTAGTTAACTAGGAATCTTTGTCTAGGCCAAAAAGCTTGGAAACTGGGGTAAGTTTCTAGCAATGGAGAAATGTTTAGTGAAGGATTATGAAGTCAATTTTTCTAAGATAAGTATTTTAGAAATTTGTCGGGTTTAGAAAATCTATTGTTAAATCGATTATTAGGAGTTATATTGTCTGCAAAGCTTTAATGGATTCTTTTCCTTTTCTATTTGGATGGTTGGTTTGGAAAATTAGGGATGATTATTAGGAGTTATATGTCTAGAAAGGCTTAATGGACTCTTTTCCTTTTCTATTTGGATGGTTGGTTTGGAAAATTCGGGATGGAAAATATGTGTTGGTAAATATTTGTTCATTGGAGGAGCAAGTTGCTATAAAATTTCAAAAAAACTATTAAGTTTTCGAAACTCAAAATCATTCTTTTTTCTGAATGATGTTAAGAAAATGGAGTCCACTCATTTCTCTACTGGTTACTGGATGGTTTTAGGACTGGAGGGGAAGCTGGCTGATGAATGGAATAACTTTGTAAAGGGGTTATACAATAATGGTATCTTCTTAAATGAAAAAAATGATTCACTAGTTTGGAGCTAGGACAACTCTCCTAGTAAGGTGAGAACAAAGCTTGCTTATGAAATTATTGCTCTTTCAGTTGTGGAACAAAGTGTTTGTTCGTGGACCAATTTTATTTGGACCTGGAACATAAAAAATAAATTGAGATGTTTCATTGGACTACAATTACAAAATAAAATCTTAACCTGGGAAAACCTGCAGAAGAGAGGTTTACCTTGCCCAAATTTGTGTAGGCTTTATAAGACCCATGAAGAAACTTTGTACGAGATTTATGGAACTCAATCCTACAGGTTATAGGAATTAAAGAGAAGATAGGACTAACCACTTTTGAGGAGGTTTTACATAATTGGAATTTTAAGATTAGGAATCATTACACCCTTCCTATCTTTGTGGTATGAGGAATATAGATCTTAAGAAACATGATTATTTTCCAAAACACAACTATTAATAATAATATTCAAACTCCGAGGATTGTGGCTCTTTTTATGGAGTATAATCTGAAACAAAAAGAAAAATGCCAGAGATGGATCAAATTCCCTAGGCTATTACAATGTTCTCCAGTGGGTTTCTTCGATTGTGCAACTCAAGGGAAAAATGTGGGGGTGGTGGTCTTATCAAATTCCCAGGAAATAAGTTCTATCAATATAGAATTGGTATTGAAAAAGGAACAAATAAAAAAGTTGAAATGATTGCTTACTGGGCACTTATGTATCTTGCTAACTTAAAAAAAAAATATGTTTTCAAACTCTTGGTGATTCCAAATGTATGATAGATTGGTTGATAGGTATAGTTTAGCTTGACATCTTAAATTTGGACTACTAGAAATCAAGGTTTCTGGAGATGAAGGAGAGTCTCCAGATTATCAATTTTCATCATATTCACCGTGAATTGAACACAATAGCGGACTCTTTATCCAAAATAACACTATACTTGGACAAACGGTATCTATTTTATGAATTTTATGGCAATGTTCTTCAAAATGTGAGTACAGTTACTCTTTTTTAAGTCACAGTCTTCAATTTTTCAGTGTTGTAATCCAAACCTATGGTGAGCATATAGTATTTTGGGTTCCATTTTGTCTTTTTTGAGCATGTTGATGGACATAGGAATTCCCGAGTCTTTGTACTTGGTAGTGGTTTGCAATTTCAAAGGTAGCTCTTTTTGAGTCACTTGCTTATTTAGTTTAGATTGTTGGGAGTTTATTTCATGGGACAAGTTTCAACTTGCTTTTTGGACCTATGTTATTATTTATATTGTCATTTTATGGACAGTTACATGTAAGTTTTATGCTTATGGAGCTAATCTGAATATGTATGTGCTTTATTTTATTCTATGTGAATAATAATGAAGCAAAGTTTTACCTTGAAAAAAAATATAAGGTCTTTACTTTTTATCTATATTACAATTTACTTTATATTTATTTAGTTTGAAAGATAATTTTGTAATGCATACACTTAATAAAGTTGGAAGATAATTTTATAGTGTATATATAAAATAAAAGACTTTTAAGTTTTAAAATAAATTTAAAAAATGTATATATAAACAAAATTAATTTTTAAAAGTCCAAGGGGCATAGAATAGACGATGATGACATAATGTTTTGTTAAGACACTCCATATGCAAAAATCCAGCAATGCTAAGGGCTAGTGTGGCCCAACCTTAGTTTAGATGCCCCTAGGTTATGGTTACTCAAGCCACAAGTTAAGCATGTCATCTCAAGACTCACATTACCTAACAAACAAACAAAAAAAATAAATATAACATCATTTTTATGGTTGAGTGATTATTAATTAAATTAAAAATAATACATTAAAGTATTCATATTAAAAGGATACTCATAAGTTAACTTTGAAAATAATATAAATATAGCTATAAAGTAGAGTGGTTTACTTTTTATTTATATATATATATTATATATATAATATTTTTTCTATTATTTATACAAATCACTTATATTTAAACTTTTATATTAGAAGTAAGTATGCAATTTTATTTGTACATTGTTACTTTATATTTTAAACTTTTATATAATAAAATATTTATATGTTAATTGGGTTTATTTTGGGTGGTTGAAGTAAGGATTTAGATACTCCCCTTCTGGGTGGTTGGGAGTAAGGATTTAGATACTCCCCACCCAGATTCAATTCTTACAAGTCACATGATGAACTTTGATGTAATAGATGTGATCCAAAAACAAAAGTGATAGGTTCCTTCTAGGTTTAAAAATTAAAAGTGATTTCTTTTACTTTTATGCTTTGATAGGTTCCTTTGGAGACGATGATGACATGTGGCTGGTAGATAGTGGCATATCAAGACACATGAATGGAAAGTGTAGGAAACTTACAAGCATAATGGAAAAAAAGTTGTCTCATAAGGTTGGATTGGGAGACAACAACAACTATGCAGTCAAAGGAATTGGGAGGGCATCCATAGGGTTGGAATCTGGTAACAACGTTTATCTCAACAATGTCCTTTATGTACCAAGTTTGAAAAAGAATATTGTCTCTGTTTCTTGTTTAGAAGATAAAGGAGATAGGGTTGCTTTTGTGGATGACAAAGTACTTGTTTGGTATAAGGGCTCTAGTGTAGATGATGTTAGGGTTATTGGGATTCGTGATGGTAGACTGTATGCACATGTGATTATGATCTTGACTTAGGTAGGAAGACAAAAAAATACAGAAATACCCATATACATAGATGCAACATAAATAAAACTTCATTTCATTAATATCAAAGAACTAAAATATGCTTACATACATAAATAAAAATAAACTAGCTCGGGCGATGGTAGCTTATCTTTGAGAAGAGATGTGGCGACTACATGCCTTTGAACTATGTTACAATGAGGCTTAAGGGTGTATTTATAATTAAACAGCAAGGGAAAAACCTAATCAACCAAAACCCTAGCCCTAAGAGATGGAATGCCAAGAGTTTGTGGGCCCCATTGAGGTTAGTTGGGCAGCCAACTTCTCAGGGTTGTAACTCGATCATATTATCTCTGTTTGGTGTGCACAATACCTTGTTGGAAAGATATATCTGAGTACTACAAGATTTATGATTGGCCCCTTCCTACGACTACATAATGACTACGACTACGAGCTTGTTGCGTACCTCAAAAAAACGTCGTTTAGGTGGTCAAAACTGCTACGAAATTTCAGGACCCAAAAAACTGCTAAAAATAGTAAATGCTACAATAAACAAAGAAACAAATGAAACCAACTAGAGGTCTACGTGGAATAGGCGGGTGGCCACCAATATCCACCTGGATCAGTCCTCCATATATAGGAAGTAATGGTCCCCATTGCACGCAGAACCTCCACGGGGTGAGGAAATTTCTGTTGAACTTGGTCCCTGGTGAACCATTTGCCCTGGTGAAGGATTTGGTCTCCTTTGACAACTTGATATAGTTAGATCCTTTGTTGGCAAGTTTTCTTGATCTACATGTCCATGATATGATCAGTTGTGGATTTTTCCATGCAGTCCGAGTTTAGCTTTGTTGGTGTGAGTTGTTTTGCAATGTCGGATGTGTCCAACAAAGGTGGAAAGTATGGTCGAAGGCGGTCTACATTAAACACTAGATGCAAACCAAGGAACGGTGGAATGATGAGCTCGAAGGTCCCATATAGCCTTGGTGATGGTGTATGACCCATATCGGAGCAGACAAATCTTGCAGTGGGGTCCAGGGAGGCACTCCTTCTGCAAATGTAGCTAAACTTTGTCGCCCACCTGGAACTTGTGTGACACTCGATGTTGATTATGGCATTGATAATACTTAGAATTGCCTATGTCCAATATATCATGGACGTGCTGGGGGATGTGTTGAATGCACTCAATGAATTTGTTAGCCTTTTCAGCTTCGGATTGGACGTGAGACAAATCTACCTGAGTAGCTGCAAATGGTATGGCCACATCAATAGGACATAGTGGTTGAAACCCCAACCCTACCTGAAAGGGGTTGTGGCTCATTGAACTATGGAGAGATTTGTTATAGTTGTGATGGACATAGGGGAGGCTTTCATCCCATGTGTGTGGATGCTTCGAGTTGTACATGCGTAGAATGTGTACAATCATCCTGTTGATGACCTCTATTTAGCCATCCGTTTGGAGGTGGAAAACCATTGACTTAGTAAGTTTCTTATCTAGCGTTGACCAAAGACTTGACCAAAATTCACTTAGGAATCTGTTTTGATCCCAAAGTGTACCCACACTCGCTCAAAGAAGAGATTAGCAGTGGCCTCTTTTGTGATACTCTTCTTGTAGGCCGCCATAATGTCTATCTTAGAGAATCTGTCGATGACCATGAAAACGTAGTCGTTTTCGTGCTTAATTGAAGGAAGGCCCAACATGTAATCCATGAAGATGGATTCCCAAGGTTGACTAGGAGTAGGTAGAGGAGTATATAGGCCTTGCTTCTTGATGGTTGGTTTGGCAATGGCACAGGCGGTGCAAGATCTAATGTACTTCCCAACATCTTGATGAAGGTTCGGTCAATAAAAATACTTCTGCGGCACTGCCACTATTTTCTCTACTCCTGAATGTCAAGCGACCCGACTGTAGTGTGCCTCCCAAATCATCTTGGCACACTCACTTTAAGGAACAAAGATGTGTCCCACGTGGCATAATAGTGCATCCTGAGGGTGAAAATTTGGAATTTGCTTACCTTCCAGGAGTTTTTGGTATGTGATGTCAAATTTTGGATCGCTCTTGTAAAGATGCGGCCACCCCGAAGTCTCGTGCCCACAAGAGTCAAGCACAACGATCAACGCCATGACTGGTGGTCGACTGAGGTAGTCTGCAACATTTTTGGTGCTACTCTTCTTGTACTTAATGTTCAAATGGAACTGTTGCAAGTATGTGGACTATTTCCGATGGTGATCGTTATGCAACTTCCCTTGTGTCTATATGAACTGCACCAATAACATAGTCGAAGGCATCTGTCTCAATCTCATGAAGTTTGCGGGGGCATTTGTCAACCTGAAAGGCAATGGCCAATAAAAATACTTCTGCAACACTGCCACTATTTTCTCTACTCCTAGATGTCAAGCGACCCGACTGTAGTGTGCCTCCCAAATCATCTTGGCACACTCACTTTAAGGAACAAAGATGTGTCCCACGTGGCATAATAGTGCATCCTTCAGGTGAAAATTTTGAATTTGTTTACCTTCCAGGAGTTTTTGGTATGTGATGTCGAATTTTGGATCACTCTTGTAAAGATGCGGCCAACCCAAAGTCTCGTGCCCACAAGAGTCAAGCACAATGATCAGCGCCATGACTGGTGGTCGACTGAGGTAGTGTACAACATTTTTGGTGCTGCCCTTCTTGTACTTAATGTTCAAATGGAACTGTTGCAGGTATGTGGACTATTTCCGATGGCGATTGTTATGCAACTTCCCTTGTGTCTATATGAACTGCACCAATAACATAGTCGAAGGCATTTGTCTCAATCTCATGAAGTTTAGAAAATTTATTGTTAAATCGAT
Organism: Pinus taeda; assembly: GCA_000404065.3. Taxonomy (NCBI): domain Eukaryota; kingdom Viridiplantae; phylum Streptophyta; class Pinopsida; order Pinales; family Pinaceae; genus Pinus; species Pinus taeda. The sequence continues at coordinate 47,951 of APFE030283699.1, read as the reverse complement.
CATTAGGAGTTATATTTTCTAGAAGGCCTCAATGGACTCTTTTCTTTTTCTATTTGGATGGTTGGTTTGGAAAATTAGGGATCTAAAACATGTGTTAGGCGGTAAATATTTGTTCATTGGAGGAGCAAGTTGCTATAAAATTTCAAAAAAGCTATTAAGTTTTCGAAACCCAAATGGATGGTTTAGGGCTAGAGGGGAAGCTAGGTGATGAATGGAATAACTTTGTAAAGGGGTTATACAATAATGGTATCTTCTTAAATGGAAAAAATGATTCACTAGTTTGGAGCTAGGACAACTCTTCTAGTAAGGTGAGAACAAAGATTGCTTATGAAATTATTGCTCTTTCAGTTGTGGAACAAAGTGTTTGTTGGTGGACCAATTTTATTTGGACCTGGAACATAAAAAATAAATTGAGATGTTTCATTGGACTACAATTACACAATAAAATCTTAACCTGGGAAAACCTACAGAAGAGAGGTTTACCTTGCCCAAATTTGTGTAGGCTCTATAAGACCCATGAAGAAACTTCGTACGAGATTTATGGAACTCAATCCTACAGGTTATAGGAATTAAAGAGAAGATAGGACTAACCACTTTTGAGGAGGCTTTACATATTTGGAATTTTAAGATTAGGAATCATTACACCCTTCCTATCTTTGTGGTATGAGGAATATCGATCTTAAGAAACATGATTATTTTCCAAAACACAACTATTAATATTAATATTCAAACTTCGAGGATTGTGGCTCTTTTTATGGAGTATAATCTGAAACAAAAAGAAAAAAGCCAGAGATGGATCAAATTCCCTAGGCTATTACGATGTTCTCCAGTGGGTTTCTTCGATTGTGCAACTCAAGGGAAAAAATGTGGGGGTGGTGGTCTTATCAAACTCCCAGGAATTAAGTCCTATCAGTATAGAATTGGTATTGAAAAAGGAACAAATAAAAAAGTTGAAATGATTGCTTACTGGGCACTTATGTATCTTGCTAACTTAAAAAAAAAGATGTTTTCAAACTCTTGGTGATTCCAAATGTATGATAGATTGGTTGATAGGTATAGCTTAGCTTGACATCTTAAATTTGGACTACTAGAAATCAAGGATTCTGGAGATGAAGGAGAGTCTCCAGACTATCAATTTTCATCATATTCACCGTGAATTGAACACAATAGCGGACTCTTTATCCAAAATAACACTATACTTGGACAAACGGTATCTATTTTATGAAGAATTTTATGGCAACGTTCTTCAAAATGTGAGCACAGTTACTCTTTTTTAAGTCACAGTCTTCAATTTTTCAGTGTTGTAATTCAAACCTATGGTGATCATATAGTATTTTGGGTTCCATTTTGTCTTTTTTGAGCATGTTGATGGACATAGGAAATCCCGAGTCTTTGTTCTTGGCAGTGGTTTGCAATTTCAAAGGTAGCTCTTTTTGAGTCACTTGCTTATTTAGTTTAGATTGTTGGGAGTTTATTTCGTGCGACAAGTTTCGACTTGCTTTTTAGACCTATGTTATTATTTATATTGTCATTTTATGGACAGTTACATGTAAGTTTTATGCTTATGGAGCTAATCTGAATATGTATGTGCTTTATTTTATTCTATGTGAATAATAATGAAGCAAAGTTTTACCTTGAAAAAAAATATAAGGTCTTTACTTTTTATCTATATTACAATTTACTTTATATTTATTTAGTTTGAAAGATAATTTTGTAATGCATATACTTAATAAACTTGGAAGATAATTTTATAGTGTATATATTTAAAAATAAAAGACTTTTAAGTTTCAAAATAAATTTAAAAAATGTATATATAAACAAAATTAATTTTTAAAAGTCCAAGGGGCATAGAATAGACGATGATGACATAGTGTTTTGTTAAGACACTCCATATGCAAAAATCCAGCAATGCTAAGGGCTAGTGTGGCCCAGCCTTAGTTTAGATGCCCTTGGGTTATGGTTACTCAAGCCACAAGTTAAGCATGTCATCTCAAGACTCACATTACCTAACAAACAAACAAAAAAAATAAATATAGCATCATTTTTATGGTTAAGTGATTATTAATTAAATTAAAAATAATACATTAAAGTGTTCATATTAAAAGGATACTCATAAATTAACTTTGAAAATAATATAAATATAGCTATAAAGTAGAGTGGTTTACTTTTTATTTATTTATATATATATATATAAATATTTTTTCATATTATTATACATAAATCATTTATATTTAAATTTATACTAGAAGTAAGTATGCATATTTATTTGTACACTAGTTACTTTATATTTTAAACTTTTATGTAATAAAATATTTATATGTTAATTGGGGTTATTCTGGGTGGTTGAAGTAAGGATTTAGATACTCCCCTTCTGGGTGGTTGGGAGTAAGGATTTAGATACTCCCCACCCAAATTAAATTCTTACAAGTCACATGATGAACTTTGATGTAATAGATGTGATCCAAAAACAAAAGTGATAGGTTCCTTCTAGGTTTAAAGAATAAAAGCGATTTCTTCTGCTTTTATGTTTTGATAGGTTCCTTTGGAGACGATGATGACATGTGGCTGGTAGATAGTGGCATATCAAGACACATGAATGGAAAGTGTAGGAATCTTACAAGCATAATGGAAAAAAGGTTGTCTCATAAGGTTGGATTGGGAGACAACAACAACTATGCAGTCAAAGGAATTGGGAGGGCATCCATAGAGTTGGAATCTGGTAACAACGTTTATCTCAACAATGTCCTTTATGTACCAAGTTTGAAAAAGAATATTGTCTCTGTTTCTTGTTTAGAAGATAAAGGAGATAGGGTTGCTTTTGTGGATGACAAAGTACTTGTTTGGTATAAGGGCTCTAGTATAGATGATGATAGGGTTATTGGGATTCGTGATGGTAGACTGTATGCACATGTGGTTATGATCTAGACTTAGGCAGGAAGACAAAAAAATACAGAAATACCCATATACATAGAGATGCAGCAGAAATAAAACTTCATTTCATTAATATCAAAGAACTAAAATATGCTTACATACAGAAATAAAAATAAACTAGCTCGGGCGATGGTAGCTTATCTCTGAGAAGAGATGTGGAGACTACATGCCTCTGAACTATGTTACAATGAGGCTTAAGGGTGTATTTATTATTAAACAACAAGGGAAAAACCTAAACAACCAAAACCCTAGCCCTAAGAGATGGAATGCCAAGAGTTTGTGGGCCCCGTTGGGGTTAGTTGGGCAGCCAACTTCCCGGGGTTGTAACTCGATATTATCTCTGTTTGGTGCGCACAATACCTTGTTGGAAAGATATATCTGAGTACTACAAGATTTGTGATAGGCCCCTTCCTATGACTATAGAATGACTACGACTACGAGCTTGTTGCGTACCTCAAAAAAATGTCGTTTAGGGGGTCAAAACTGCTACAAAATTTTAGGACCTGAAAAACTGCTAAAAATAGTAAATGTTGCAATAAACAAAGAAACAAATGAAACCAACTAGAGGTCTACGTGGAATAGGCGAGTGGCCACCAATATCCACCTGGATCAATCCTCCCTACATAGGAACTAATGGTCCCCATTGCGTGCAGAACCTCCACGAGTGAGGAAATTTCTGTTGAACTTGGTCCCTGGTGAACCACTTGCCCTGGTGAAGGATTTGGTCTCCTTTGACAACTCGATATAGTTAGATCCTTTGTTGGCAAGTTTTCTTGATCTACATGTCCATGATATGATCAGTTGTGGCTTTTTCCATGCATTCCGGGTTTAGCTCTGCTGGTGTGAGTTGTTTTGCAATGTCGGATGTGTCCAACAAAGGTGGAAAGTATGGTCGAAGGCGGTCTACATTGAACACTAGATGCAGACCAAGGAACGGTGGAATGATGAGCTCGAAGGCATTGTCCCATATAGCCTTGGTGATGGTGTATGACCCATATCGGAGCGGACGAAGCTTGCAGTGGGGTCTAGGGAGGCACTCCTTCTGCAAATGTAGCTAAACTTTGTCGCCCACCTGGAACTTGTGCGACACTTGATGTTGATTATGGCATTGATAATACTTAGAATTGCTTATGTCCAATATATCATGGATGTGCTGGGGGATGTGTTGAATGCACTTAATGAATTTTTTAGCCTTGTCGGCTTCAGACTGGACATGAGACAAATCTACCTGAGTAGCTGCAAATGGTATGGCCACATCAATAGGACATAGTGGTTGAAATGCCAACCCTACCTGAAAGGGGTTGTGGCTCATTGAACTATGGAGAGATTTGTTATAGTTGTGATGGACATAGGGGAGGCTTTCATCCCATGTGTGTGGATGCTTCAAGTTGTACATGCATAGAATGTGTACAATCATCCTGTTGATGACCTCTATTTAGCCATCCATTTGGGGGTGGAAAGCCATTGACTTAGTAAGTTTCTTATCTAGAATTGACCAAAGACTTGACCAAAATTAACTTAGGAATTTGTTGTCCCGATATGATATAATGAACTATGGGATCCCAAAGTGTACCCATACTCGCTCAAATAAGAGATTAGTAGTGGCCTCTTTTGTGATACTCTTCTTGTAGGCCGCCATAATGTCTATCTTAGAGAATCTGTCGATGACCATGAAAACGTAGTCGTTTTCGTGCTTAATTGAAGGAAGGCCCAACATGTAATCGATGAATATGGATTCCCAAGGTTAACTAGGAGTAGGTAGAGGAGATATAGGCCTTGCTTCTTGATGGTTGGTTTGGAAATGGCACAGGCGGTGCAAGATCTAATGTACTTCCCAACATCTTGATGAAGGTTCGACCAATAAAAATACTTCTGCAGTACTGCCACTATTTTCTCTACTCCTAAATGTGAAGTGACTTGACTGTAGTGCGCCTCCAAAATTATCTTGGCACACTCACTTTAAGGAACAAAGATGTGTCCCACGTGGCATAATAGTGCATCCTGAAGGTGAAAATTTGGAATTTGCTTACCTTCTAGGAGTTTTTGGTATGTGATGTTGAATTTTGGATCGCTCTTGTAAATATGTGGCCACCCCGAAGTCTCGTGCCCACAAGAGTCAAGCACAATGATCAGCGCCATGACTGGTGGTCGACTGAGGTAATCTGCAACATTTTTGGTGTTGCGCTTGTTGTACTTAATGTTCAAATGGAACTATTGCAGGTATGTGGACTATTTCCGATGGCGATTGTTATGCAACTTCCCTTGTGTCTATATGAACTGCACCAATAACATAGTCGAAGGCATCTGTCTCAATCTCATGAAGTTTGCAGGGGCATTTATAAACCTGAAAGGCATGGCCAACCATTCAAAAAGGCCCTCCTTGAATTTGAAGGCAGTCTTCCACACATCGGAGGGTTCGATAGGCACCTAGTGATAACCGACTTCAAGTCAATCTTGCTAAACATTTGGCCCCCTTGAGTTGGTCCAGAAGGTCATCAATCTGTGGGATTGGGCACCTATTCTAGACAATGATCTTGTTCAACGCCCGATAGTCATTACAACATCTCCAAGTCCCGTCCTTCTTTTGTGTCAATACAATCAAGCTTCCACAGGGTGATGAGCTTGGCCTCATGTGCTCTTTCTACAAAAAATCCTGACTCTACCTCTTGATCTCATCGTTCTCCAAAACAAAGCGTTGATAGATCAATCCATTGGGTAGAGGTGCACCTAAGGTCAGATCGATGGAGTGCTTGAATTGATAGTGCAGAGGTACTCCTATAGGTGAGGCAAAAATGTCTTGTACTCCTCCATGACCTTGTCCATTTGTTGCTTCTATGCAGAGGAGCCTTGTCTGGAATTTGTGGCCACAACCTTCTTCTTGCCCTAAGGGTGAATGATAAGGAAAACAAATTTGCTGGTCTAGGAAATGATCTTACTGCATTTCTTTGAAGTGATCAAAGAGATGGCAATAGGCGGGGCTAGCTTCGGTATCCTGTACAACTTATTTCCCAAAGTAATAATCACAGGGTGAGGTCTAGACTCATATACAACATGCTGCTTCCACAAGTATGGTTTTCCTAATATTACATCATAAAATTCAAGAGGAGCAACATCACACAATACCTCATCCGTGAAGGGCTTCATGTTGTAGGGAAGGCGACACTGCTGGCTGAGGTGGAGATCTCGTCCTTGGTGAAGCCACCCGATGGTGTATGACTATGGATGTGTTGTAGTCGGTAGGATCAACCACTTCATGACCTATGCTGAAATGAGGTTCTTTTGGCTCCCGTTGCCGATAATGACTGTAGCAGAGAACCCTTCATCGGCATTTGTAAGTTGAAGAGGCATCCCCCCTCCTCTGGATCTTCAGGCTCATTCTTATGGATCTTAGTGGTTGCCACGGTGGCACTGGGATCCACGTTAATTATATTGTTCCCTTTGTCACTCCCCTTTTGGGGTTCTAACTCAGAGTTGGAACATGTGTTTGATTCAGAAGCCTTCAGCTTGGCCACCAGTGACTGCTTGGCTCGACACTCACTTGTGTTGAGAGTGGAGATCTAATGGAATTCACACCATTTTCCCATGTCCTTCTTTGAATTTTTGGTGTTGTTCTTTCTTGCGGCTTCAATGGGTTGTCCTTGTCCTTTGCTCTATGGTTTGGGGGCACCTTTTCCTTGCTCAAATTCATAGATACAAAGTCTCGCTTCTGTTTAAACTTCTGCTCAATCTTGACAACATATTGGTACATCGTGTCGAGCGAGGAGATGTATAGGAACTTGTTGTGCTATTCAACAACCCCCATTTATTAATGATGGTAGTTAATATTACGTTAATAAATGGGGACCCTTTAAAAATTCCATCCAAAAAACAAAACTTAGCAATTAGGCATTTCTTTTATAATTGGAATAAAGCAAGATATCAATCAAACCCCCCTTTTTAGAGAACTACTAAATGCTTACCTTCCCACATACAACATGATTAAGCACCATCAAAAGACCTTTCTAACCCTCCAAATCAAGTAAAATGATTGAAAAAGGACTCTATGCTCGAAACTATCATAATTCTGACATAAACTAGGTCCTTAAGCTTTTTCTTCAAAAAACTTAGTCTCGCATCACATGTCGCCATTCATAAAGGACCCGCCTCAAACAAGTTATTTCAAAACATTGGAGATGTGAATTGCGATGGTGTTATAACCTTTATCGCATCGCATTTCGGGCATTCAATCGAACACCGCAAAATTACCACTAGCCGATATTGCGAAACATGATCAAGACCTGGACCCACTCCTTAAATATATCATAAGCAAATGTTTTAGGTCCGTCACTCATTAAAAAGGGTCTTTTACATAGAAAAACCTGGCAAGTAGCTACGTCTTGAAACGATTAATGAGCAGCTCCCATCTCGCAAAAACACAGCAAGAGGTAAGAAAGACGAAAATGAATAATGTGATATTGCGATCTGTGATATTGCTTCACAAATCTCATAATCACCATCATCGCAGTTCAAAGGCTCGCCACCCTAGAAGCTTTCTTCTTGTTTTATGATGCAAACATTTATGAGCATTAAAGCTAAGGGATAACGAAGCATTAGTGGGAATTTAGTAAGAGATAACTGTGTTTATGTGTGAAAAGCCATTTAGCGTGATATGATATCTTCTTATGTGCATTCGAATAAAATTCCTTTTATCACCTTTACAAGTTATCTGCATTATTTCATTTTACGTTCATTAACATCTTTTGTGCATCCAATAGTTGTTGTTCTTCAATTTCAGGGAAAATCTGCAGAGCAAATCATTGAAAACAATAGTGAAGAAAGGCAGGACAGTAGCCTCAGAGAAGTCAAAGATGACTCCTCTGTTTATGGATACTACATGCAACAGAGAGGGAGGAACCTCTACATGGGAGACCATGTATAATATACTAGAGGAAGAGCAACCAAGGATTCTGGAAACGATGATTACAGTTGGCAGATGTGATTCCTGAGACGCTTCCATGTTAGAGACGACATGCTCATTTTTGCACCGCATAGCCGCGCGCTTGAAGATAATCCCTTATATCGACATGGTTAAATGGGTCATTGATGAAGCCGACATCTCAGACAGAGAATTCAAGACAAGAAGCCAAGAGGTTATGGGATCTTTTACCCCAGAAAACCTACGGCTTATGTACCACCTACCAGAGCCACAAGTCATCTGCAACAGGCAATTCGTTGAGAAGTTTGCCAAAGAGAACGACGACCCAGTAGACTACACCCGGGCCTGGTCAAATAATGAGGACAAAATCAAGGAAGACAAAAGCGGTATGTACACTACTTCATCTATTTGTCCCCCTCATAGTTTTGCAGCAACCATGATATGTAGACTATTTAGCAAACCTGATAGTACTAAATTCTCCCCAAAGTGGTTTCCGTTAATAGATGGAGTTGTTAACACAATTGTATTGAATTGGGCACAAATTTTGTCTAACAATTTAGCAAAAACAATTATTGAGTACAGAAGGAAAAGAAGTGTTGCTTTGAGGGTTTACCCTCCATTTTTCATGAGCACCTATGTAATGGATGCAATTTGTTTTAGTTCAAAATTCCCTATCATGGGATAGAAATGGACTATTCGAAATCCACTTCCCATTCACATATACCATAAGGACATGTGGGAATCCAAATTTCAACCACATTTTTTCAAGATTTTTCATGGAATTATGCTCCCTATTCACAAGCGGCTTTATAATCGAGATGCCCCTAGGTTTTCACAAGAAGCTGAAGTAGATATCCTCCCGGTGGCCAGATGGTTTGGGGAGGAAACATTTACATATATCAGGGTTTTTGGTAGCATCAACACCCCACATGTCCTCCCATACTATGTTCCATACAAATTGATGGCTAGAGAGATATCCTATCAAATAGCTAGTGAGGGAGGGATGAGCAAGACATTAAAGGAATAAAAAAAGGCCATCTGGCCTACATTCCCTTTACAATGTGGAGCATTTGCATTACACAACCTAGGGCATGCATTTAAAGAATCAAAGAACATGTTATCTCTGCGATTACCTAAATTCCTCGAAAGGCAATATGACCCATTTGACATTGTCAAAAATTTCACCACTTTGGTGAAAATAGAAGTATTTAGTAATGAGGAAGATGCCTTTGATGATATCTTTTTGCAAAAAAACACCTTCACAAAGGTGAAACATATGGCACAATTACTTTTTGACCGTGAAGATTTGGAAAACTTTTACAGATACAGAGAAAGGAGGTTATCAAAGGTCCCATTGCAACAATTATTGATTGAACCAATAAGGGAGCCTACTCCTAGTGTAAGTATAAAAGGTGACTCTGCTAAAAATCCTAAAACCGATTCTGGAGAAAAATCCCAAGACAAATCTACCATGGAATCAGAGAAGTCATCAAAAAAAGGGAAAAACAGAAGCATGGAGTTGGTAAAGGATACAACCCAATCTACACAGAAGATAGTTGAAGAAACTTCAGTCAGCAAGCAGGCTGGAACCTATGCCACCTCCACACAGCCAATAAAACTCATGGTAATTGATTTAGAGGAATAATGAGACAATTTTAATAAAAGGCTCAACACAAAGGAACAAATGCCAGAGTTGCAAACCCCACAACAGAAAACAACTCAGGAAATTACAGCATAAGAGACTGTAAATACTCAAGAGGTAGAACACATCCCTATTACCCCCACCTATGAAATAGTTTTGAGAATAGAAGAGATTCCCCCTCTAGATGTGTTTTATAGCCTACAACATAAGGCTGTGGTGAAAAGACAAAGAAAGAAAAGGAAGTTGGACTCTACAACTGCTACTACTGCTGAAAATGAACCAATGGATGTTCTCTGGAAAGACTCACCCGTCGACCCGTCTACCAATCTTACTAGACTCTCACAGTTTGCAGGTGCCCAAGCTACAATGACCATGGACAAAGAAATAGAGGTACAAATGTTGCTTAGAAAAAAAGAAGATAAAATTATGTCGCTTGAGCAATAACTACAAGAAGAAAAATTCGACCAGCAGGCAGAGATATAGTTAGCTAAGCTACAACGGGAACTCGAGCAGATGCAAATAGAACATCGAACTAGCTTAGCCGAGAAGGAAGCACAAATACAGGAAATCACTAATCTACACAAATATGATCCAAAAATTTATCGGGTTGTTACTGAAGCACTCGGTATTAACTCCCAGCTGATGCACCAGAAAGAATTATTGTGCCAAAAGATTTCGCAATGGAACTCTTATTGCGAAACAAGCGACAAATTGGCAAGTCAAGTCATGGAAATGAGACTTGAATATGATGAGATCTTTAAAATGGTCTCTGATTTCATCATCTGGCAGAATACAGAAGATGGGAGAAAAGCCGACTTGCCTAAACTAGAAGATTCACATAAAGAAATCTTATTCGCGAGCTAGGTTTCTTGGCTTAAAGAATCAGAAAAGACAACGGTATACGCGGCAGCAACAATAAACAATGTCATAGAAAATGTCAATGAAAATTTACGTAGTGCCAACCTTGTGGAAAAATCCATTCCAGGTTTTCTTCCTAATGCGAAATAGCTTGAACTACAATGGAAATAGGCAACAGAAGAAAAAGCAGAAGAAATAAGGCAAACGACCAGGTTAAACTGTGAAGAATATTGGCAACATTTGGTAAAACCTCACAGCCAATGGATGACCTTGCGATGCCTAACCACTTCTACGGAGAAAATGGCATCAACACTGACCAATGCCGTATTCGCTAGACAGTTGAAAGTTGAAGTCGGCCAACCAACACAACTCAAGCCCATGATGGACATTTGCGATCTGAAAGATCAAATGCAGGATAACTAGTCACCATGTTTATTTCTATTTTGATTTTATTTTTGCATAATTTGAGGCAGGTCGTTTAAACCTCCTTAACTATTTTTGTAATAATCTATTTTTAGTTTGACAGTTTAAGTATTTAAACCCCTCTCATGCATTTAGAGAGGGATCCATAAATTTTATTAGAAATAATCTTCAAAACATGCACTTTTGTCCCTTTGAGGAAGTTCTGGTGAAATTAATGGAAGAAGATTTATTTTTATCTGATTTAGCATCTTCTACTGAAATTGCACTTTTGTACTCTTAGATGGTGTTGAATGGACTAAAGATAAATCAATATTGCTGAAGCACATGAGTAGGATGTATTGTAAATGGTAATTTTATCTCGTAATCCTTTTTACTTATGTATTAGGCAATGCTTTCTTTTCGATTTGTTTATGTATGAAAGTTTGAATCTTGATTGCCATTATTGCACTTCTGTATATTTTATGTTGAATACATGAATAATTCCTTATGCGATATATCTTTCGCAATCGTTGCGGCTAACTTTTTATAAGAAACGATTATTGTTAAAACAAATTCATTTCTCATCGCAATTGAATGATCTTTATTATCAATTGCTTTCAGACATTATTGTAGATCACATACATAAATTTAATCCGGGGTATAGTTATAATTAGGTAGTGTTTAAATTAGGATAAAATTCATGTGATTGTTAGTTTAGATTAGATTACTTCTAGCTTAGACATTACTTCAAAACATCACATATCACCCCATTAGCACAATCATTAAATAGATTTGGAAACTGGTCCCATTATCCCCAGTCGGAGCCACTACTCCAAACGGAAAAGGAGCTGCCAACCAAGGTCTGGTTCAGGTGGTTTTCCCCCATGTTGAAGAAACGATTTTCGAGGCTTCAACATTTTGGTGTTAGAAGGAGGGCCTGACTGTGAATGGCAAGTAAATGCAAATTAACAGGCCATTCTAAGAGTAAAACTCCTTCACCATCACCTCCAACTTTTCGAAAGATTTCCAAATCCCCTGATCCTAAGCGAGAAGTTGCACAGAAAATTATACAACCCGTTGCTGAAATCCCAAACAAGCCAGATCATTCTTCTTCTGCTGAAGCCCCTGAAGTTCAATCTTTGATTCATAAATTACAGGGGATTTCGCTATCCCAAGAAGAATATGAGTTATTCCTGGATACTATTACCTCTTAGCTCACCCCATCTCAATGGTTAACTAGAGAACATAGGGAAAAGTTCGGAATTCCTTTGTTCGAATTTCCTCTTCCAAGCCGTAAGAAAGATAAGAAAACACCATCCGAATCTCACAGCGAGGTTCTATCATCATCTTCATTCATTCCATCTATACCCTCACAAGATCAATCATACACCTCGCCACTCTAGATCGTGATTCACACAGGTACAGGAGCTAGATCTTCATCTACCTAATCACCTTCAACCACTGCGACACCTTCCCCTACCCACATACAAGCAATGGCATAAAATCCTCCAAGGTCATGGAAAAACCCAGGCAATGTTAGGATGGTTGGGCCTTTACATTAATTACCAGCACACGCAGAGAAATAGTTGCCCAAATTCAATCCTGATAATGGCCTATTAGCTGAGGAACATATAAATAATTTCATGTTGCCCATTAACTTGAATGAAGTAGTGGAAGAAGATGCAGTTGTAAGATTATTCCCATATACTTTATAGGGAGCAGTAGGATCATGGTACTTTTCATTACCATCGGGCTATATTAATGGTTAGGATGCTTTTCAAGAGCAATTTTTAACTAAATTTGGAGATGATAGATCTACAACTACTCTAATCAATGATCTCTCCAACTTGAAAGCCGAACCGAAAGAACCCATTAAGGACTTCAACTCTCGCTTCAATAAATTGTCAAATAAGATACCAACGACATCTAAGCCTAGTGATGAGGTCCAAAATGAGTGGCATATTTCTGCTCTACCGTCAAATACAACTATCTTCATTGATAGAGCTGCCAAACCAACTTTGGCCGAAAATATGAAAGAGGCAATAGCTATGGAGAAACACATTCTAGCTGTAAAAAAGAAAAACGCATTAGAAGAACGGAAATATAAGAAAGTAACCTTAAGGGATGACTCTAAGAAGAAACCACCAAAAGATCCTTTTCATCTTGAAGGGTTATAGAAAGTCCTCAAGACCATGTCTAATGAAATGGTTGATATTAAAAAGCAGGTAGCAGATACTTCCTCTAAGAAACCTTTTAGACCATTTAAAAGGAATTCTCCTGCTGATCCTAAACCTCCAAATGCTATATCAAATGCTGAATCAGATGGAGGGGAGGATGAAGTTTCAACAAACCAAGAACAAACGGACGATGAAGAAGTGGAAAAATTACAAGGAATGTGGGATTTTATACTTCCCAATGAAGAAACTCAAGAAGCATTACCTGTTGCTACTCGAAGTAAAATCCTTGTTGAATTGTCACAAACAAAATCCAAAACATAAAGCTTCAATGCCGCCCCCTAGGGACAAAGCAATAGATAAGAAATCTATACCAACATCCACTCAAACTACACCTACTCAACTGGATCCTTCTCCTTCATCTAAAACTTTCATAGTTTATGATGAAATGGAATATAATATTATTGATGATATGAAGAAAACTAGGGCAAACATCACCTTTCATGAGCTTAGTAAATTGAAGCATTAGTAGAAGTTACTTCTTAAAGAACTTAAAGCAGTACCTATTGCGCCGCTTCCTGCTACCGTGATCTCACAAGCTTCCCAAGAAATGGGAAGATCCCCTAGCACTTATTTGAACAAGATTGATCCAACCAATATTGCTCTAATTGGGGGAAGATCAAAATCCCACACTCCACCATTTCTCCTTACTTTTGAAGTCTTTAATAAAAACTTACACAACTGTCTAGTTGATTCTGGAGCTTCATCTAACATCTTACCCAGAACAGTTTGTGCAAAGTTGAATGTTCAGCCTCAAAAATCTATTGTGTGAATAGTTCAGTTAGATTGCTCTCAAGTCGAAGTTGCTGGGGAACTTAACCAAATAACCATCAGACTTTCATCAAACCCTAATGTTTGCTAAGTCATTGAGATACTTGTGGCTGACATTCCCGAGTTCTATGGCTTAATCGTTAGTAGAGACTGGTTAGAAAAACTTCATGGTTATTTTGCAATTGATTGGTATCACATGTGGCTTCCCTATAATGGCAAGCCAAATCAAATAATGATTGATCACGAGAAACATCAAAAGTACATAGTATCAGAATTAGAAGGAGAAAATGAACGAGTTTCGTATAGCAACAACATCATCAGAAACTATTCTGTAGAATCATTTCTAGGTAATTTCAATGCTCACACTTCACCTTTCTTAGAAAACTCTGTTATATCTCAAGTTCAAATTTTTTCCCAAACAAAAACTTCTAAATGTGTAAATTTTGTAGATAACCTTGTAGTTATATCTTTATTTTGGAAATTATTTTTTGATGGATCTAAATCCAATGATGGAGCAGGAGCAGGTTGCATCTTAGTCAGCCCAGAGGGCGAGACTATGTTAGCATGCAGACTTGAATTCAATTGCACAAACAACACCGTTGGATATGAATCACTAGTTCAAGGTTTGTATAAGGCAATTGGCCTTAACGGTAAATACCTCCAAGTATTCAAAGATTCAGAGATTGTCATAAAACAAGTGAGAAATACTATACATTGTTTGTCAGGACATTTGAAACACTATCAGTCATTAGTCCAAGACCCGACTTTTCACTTTACAACGTTTAATATTTCCCTTATTCCAAGACTCCAGAATGCTAGTGCTGATCTTCTAGCCAATGTTGCTTCCAATATTATCCCACCAAAGGATTATAGCCCAGATCGATTTTCCATTGAATTAATTTTTAGGCCTTCTATTCCCGATAATATCACCAACTGGAGAGTCTTTAATAACGATCTGGATATCATAAGCTTCCTAACCTCAGAAGGCTCTTACGATGACCAGATAGTTGCCGAAGACCAACATGATAACTAGCTTAAACAAGAAACAACCATTGATGCTATACCAAAATCTGTAGTTAAGTTGGTAGATTTATATGACCTCAAAGATAGATTTAAACGATCCACCAATTCAAAACTTCAGAGTTCAACTCTGAGGTTTGAATTGATCAATCTTGGGACTGATCTAAAACCTCAAAATATTAATTTAGGTCTCGGACTTACGTCAGATGAAAAAGCAGCTTTTATAGGATTGTTGAAAAGATACAAGAATGTCTTCGCATGGAACTATGAATATCTTAAGACATACGAAACCTCTATTATTCAACATACTATTCCCAAGATATCTGAAGAAAGACCTATTCAACAGAAATTGAGGAAGATCCATCCTAATTTAGAAAGTCAAATTAAATCTGAGTTGAATAAACTTTTGAAAGCCAAAATTATTTTTCCTGTCAGAAATTCCCGGTGTGTTTCCAATCTTGTCCTAGTCCGAAAAAAGAACGATGATATTCATATATGTATAGATTTCCACAACCTCAATAAAGCTTGCCAAAAGGACAATTTCCCATTACCCCCTATGGAACAGATTTTGCAATCAGTAGCAAGCTCAGAGCTAATGTCTTTCCTAGATGGATTCTCAGGTTATAATCAAATCTTAGTACATCCAGATGACCAACTGAAAACTGCATTTAGAACAAAATGGGGCACTTATGCTTATTAGAAGATGCCATTTGGACTGATCAATGTCGGTGCCACTTTCTAGAGAGCTATGGACATAGCCTTCAAAGGTTTAGTAAACAAATCAGTAGTAATATACTTCGATGATATAACAGTATATTCCAAAAAACACAGTTATCATCTGAGAGATTTAAAGAAGATCTTTGAACGTTGCCAAAGGTATGGAATTTCTCTTAAACCCAAGAAGTCTTTTTTCACATTAAGTGAAGGAAAGCTCCTTGGATTAATTGTGTCCAAAGTAGGAATTCATATTGACCCTGACAAAATTAGAGAAATTTCTGAAATACCTTTACCACATAACAAAAAATCAATGCGATCTTTCCTAGGTCAAATAAATTTTGTTAAAAGATTTGTCCCTAACTTCTCAAGAATTCTTTTACCTCTTCAATCCATGATAAAGAAAAATTCTCTGTTTAAATGGGGACATTCAGAACATGAAGCTTTTAGCTTGATAAAACAAGCAATCATAAACGCCCCATCTTTAACAATGCTGAATTTTTTGAATCATTTCATTTTATATACTTTCGCTTCCGAGAAATCATATGCAGCCATATTGACACAAGTAAATCAAGAAAAAGCTGAAGCCCCATTCTCTTTCTTTAGCTCCAATTTGCAGGGCGCTGAATTAAATTACTCAGATGTTGAAAAACAAGCTTTTGTTGTTTTCAAGTCAATAAAACACTTCAGACCTTTTCTCTTCAAAACCCACTCTAAAGTAATAGTACCATTCTCAGCAGTGAGAAATCTTTTAATACAAAGGGATGTAGGTGAAAAGAGAGCGAATTGGGTGACAACCCTGCAAGAATATGACATAGAAATTAAACCAACGAAAATTGTAAAAGGTCAAGGTTTTTGCAAGATGTTGGCAGGAGCATCAAATCTATCAGAATTATAACATTCAGGTGACGATGGACAAATCTACGAGGTAAGCCTTAACGAAATAGAATCAAGATATGTTGATATCATATTTTACTTGAAAAAATTAAATTACACAAAGAAAAGAGCCTTGAGATTAAAAGCTAGGCAATATCAAATTGTCAAAGATGTGTTGTTTAGAATAAATTATGATTCTGTTTTACTTAGATGTATTGAAAAATCTGAGGTAAAGAAGGTGTTGCAGGAACTGCATGATGGACCAGCTGGTGGTCACTTTGGAGAAGATACTACAACACATAAAATCATGCATGCCGACTATTACTGGCCAACACTGTTCAAAGATGCACACAATTATGTAATGAAATTTAAGATTTTTCCAACAGCTGTTGGAAGACAGAGGAAACCCGCATTACCATTACAACCAGTCAACATTGACCAACCATTTGAACAATGGGGATTGGATGTAATAGGTCAGATCGTTCCTCATTCTTCTAAACAACATAGTGATATCCTTACAACCACTGATTATTTCCCCAAATGGGTAGAAGCAATTCCACTCAAGGTAGCCAATTCAGAAAACATTATTAAATTTATAGATCAGTTTATCATCACCGGGTTTTTCCTACCATTTGCTTTGATGTTTGATAATGCATCTTATTTTTCAGGCAATGATATGACAGAGTTTTCCATTAAAAGAGGTTTTAAGCTTAAGTATTCTGCCAATTACTATCCACAAGGAAATGGGTTAGCTGAATCCAAAAACAAAAATTTCATTAGGATTATTAAACGAACTATTGACCAAAGCCAGAAGAACTGGCATAAGTCTTTATTGTTTGCTCTATGGGCAGATCGAATAACTCAGAAAGCCTCCATTGGCACTTCTCCTTTTAATTTGGTCTATGGGAAAGAAGCAGTCTTGCCAACAAACGTAGCTATTCCCTCCTTAGCCTTAGTTCAATTCATTGAAGAAAATCCTTCCTCATCTATGCAGGTTAGACAATTACAAATTCTTAATCTCGAAGAGGAAAGAGAAAAAGCCAGGACCACACATGCACATCATCAACAGTTAGTCAAAGCCTCCTTTTATTCAAATTCTGTAACTTCACAGTATTTTCAACTTGGAGACCTAGTATTAAAATGGGATAAAGCCCACAAAGAGAAAGGTAAGCATACCAAGTTCCAAAAATTGTGGCTTGGCTCATTTCAGATTGTGGAACAAATAGGCCCATCAACTTTTTTGTTACAAGATCTATCAGGTAAGAGAGAATCTCTACCTGTTAATGGACATATTCTAAAGAAATACTTTCCATAGAAGATTATCTCTTTTGTTCACTGTATATTATTGCCTTTAGTTAAATTTTCTTTTAGAAAGAATAATACGAATTGAAAAGCATTTACTTTTGGTTTTACAAAGGACAATCTCTTTTTGATTTTGTCTTTTCACTTGTGTAAGTAAATATTGTTATGAAAGTAATCTTCACATATGAAATATATAGTTAAGTGTTGTTTCTCTGAAACTGTCTATTTTTTGCCTAAATTATCTTATTTTTGATGAAATTTAGCTTTAAGAAAGAAATTTTTCCTTTACATCAGTCAAGAAAAGTATCAATAACAAAGCAAAGTCCCTCTGTAGAAAAGCATCTTTAAAACTCTACAATTGTCGTCCAGAAGATCTTAAGGAGCCAATGATTCTCCCCACTTAATCAGCTTTCATTTTTAAAGTGTAATTCTAAAATATACTTAAACTTAAAGGATAAGAGGTCTCATCAAGAGTCGTCTTACCATGATCATAAGATTATAACTAACTGACATTACCAATACTACATATCAAAACAGGTTAATGGCTTAAGATTATATTAATCAAAAGACAAGGGGTCTCATCACGAGCCAACATGTTCAGTTAAGTTACAAATCAAGTGAATGGCATTGTCAATGTTGGTCACCATACCAAGGCATTGTCCTTTAAGAGATAAAAGATGAAGAATTGAAGGAATAATGAATTACTTCAAAAAATAAAGAAAGCAATAAGTATAATTATGAGCTTATCTTTAAGATTGCATTCTGATTTAAGTGGGATACTAAATCATTACTGGTTAAGAGGTAACCCTGTCGAGGCTATGGATGCCTGCTGGCAACAGAGGCTCTACCTATGACAACTGAGTATACCAAAAACTGATCTGAGGAGAGACTCCTTGCTTTTATCTTTAAAACCAAGTAAAGACTGATGCAGACAAAATGACTTTTTATGAGAAAAGAATAATCAAAAGAATGGTAGTTAAGTAGATGTTGTTTTACTAATAAAGAGCAGTATTACTTACCTTATATTCCATGTAACTTATTTTATTTTCAAAACTAACTTTATTTTGGAAGTTTTAGAAATTCCAAAAAACTCTTAGAGATAATTGGTTCTTCCAAGTGAATCACCAATTGTTGTGCTATTCAACAACCCCCCATTTATTAATGATGGTAGTTAATATTACGTTAATAAATGGGGACCCTTTAAAACATCCATCCAAAAAACGGAACTTAGCATTTAGGCATTTATCTTATTTTTAGAATAAAGCAAGATATCAATCAAACCCCCCTTTTTAGAGAACTACTAAATGCTTACCTTCCCACATACAACATGATTAAGCACCATTAAGAGACCTTTTCTAACCCTCCAAATCAACTAGAATGATTGAAAAAGGACTCTATGCTTGAAACTATCATAATTTTGACATAAACTATGTCCTTAAGCTTTTTCTTCAAAAAGATTAGTCTTGCATCGCATGTCGCCATTCATAAAGGAACCGTGTCAAAAAGGTTATTTCGAAACATGCGATGCGAAATTGCGATGGCGTTATAACCTTTATTACATCGCATTTCAGGAATTCAAACGAACAACGCAAACTTACCACTCGCTGATATTACGAAATGCGATCAAGACCTGGAACCACTCCTTAAATATATCATAAGCAAATGTTTTAGGTCCATCACTCATTAAAAAGGGTCTTTTACATAGAAAAACCTGACAAGTAGCTACATCTTGAAACGATTAACGAGCGGCTCACATCTCGCATCTCGTAGAAACACAACAGGAGGTAAGAAAGGCGAAAATGAATAATGCAATATTGCGATCTGTGATATTGCTTCGCCAATCATACAATCACCATCATTGCAGTTCAAAGGCTCACCACCGTAGAAGCTTTCTTCCTGTTTTACGATGCAAACATTTATGAGCATTAAAGCTAAGGGATAATGAAGCATTAGTGGGCATTTAGTAAGAGATAATTGCATTTATGTGTGAAAATCCATTTAGCATGATATGATATCTTCTTACGTGTGTTTGAATAAAATTCCTTTTATCACCTTTACAAGT
Organism: Pinus taeda; assembly: GCA_000404065.3. Taxonomy (NCBI): domain Eukaryota; kingdom Viridiplantae; phylum Streptophyta; class Pinopsida; order Pinales; family Pinaceae; genus Pinus; species Pinus taeda. Next base: position 28,224 of record APFE030283699.1, on the reverse strand, counting down.
TATCTGCATTATTTCATTTTATGTTCATTATCATCTTTTGTGTATCCGATAGCTATTGTTCTTCACTTTCAGGGAAAATCTGTAGAGAAAATCATTAAAAACAATGGTGAAGAAAGGCAAGGTAGTTGCCTCTGAGAAGTCAGAGATTACTCTGTTTATGGATACTACATACAACAGAGAGGGAGGAACCTCTACATGGGAGGCTATGTATAATATACTGGAGGAAGAGAAACCAAGGATTCTAGAAACGAAGATTACAATTGACGGATGTGATTCCTCAAACACTTCCATGTTAGAGATGTCATGCTCATTTTTGCACCGCATAGCTGCAGCCCGAAGATAATCCCTTATACTGACATGGTTAAATGGGTCATTGGTGAAGCCAACATCTCAGACAGAGAATTCAAGACAAGAATCCAAGAGATTATGGGATCTTTTACCCTAGACAACCTATGACTTATGTACCACCTACCAGAGCCACAAGTCATCTACAACAGGTAGTTCGTTGAGAATTTTTCCAAAGAGAACGACGACCCAGCATACTGCACCTGGGCCTGGTCAAATAATGAGGACAAAATCAAGAAAGACAAAAACGGTATGTACACTACTTTGTCTATTTGTCCCCCTCATATTTTTACAGCAACGATGCTATGTAGACTATTTGGCAAACCTGATAGTACTAAATTCTCCCCAGAGTGGTTGTCCTTAAGAGATGAAGTCGTTAACACAACTCTAATGAATTGGGCACAAATTTTGTCTAACAATTTAGCAAAAACAATTATCGAGTATAAAAGGAAAATAAGTGTTGCTTTGAGCGTCTACCCTCCATTTTTTATGAGCGCTTATGCAACGGATGCAATTTGTTTTAGTTCGAAATTCCCTATCATGGGATGGAAATGGACTATTCAAAATCCACTTCCCATTCACATATACCATAAGGACATGTGGGAATCCAACTTTCAACTACATTTTTTCAAGATTTGTCATGGAGTTACGCTCCCTATTCACAAGCGGCTTTATAATTGAGATGCCCCCAAGTTTTCCCAAGAAGCTGAAGTAGATATCCTCCCGGTGGCTAGGTGGTTTGGGGAGGAAACATTTACGTATATCAGGGTTTTTGGTAGCATCACCACCCCCCATGTCCTCCCATACTATGTTCCAAACAAATTGATGGCTAGAGAGATATCCTATCAAACAACTAGTGAGGGAGGGATGAGAAAGACATTAAAGGAATAAAAAAAGGCCATCTGGCCTACATTCCCTTTATAGCGTGGAGCATTTTCATTACATGACCTAGGGCATGCATTTAAAGAAGCAAAGAACATGATATCTATGTAATTACCTAAATTCCCTGGAAGGCAATATGACTTGTTTGGCACTGTCGAAAATTTCACCACTTTGGTGAAAATAAAAGTATTCAGTAATGAGGAAGATGCCTTTGATGATATCTTTTTGCAGAAAAACATCTTCACAGAGGTGAAGCATATGGCACAATTACTTTTTTACCGTGAAGATCTGGAAAATTTTTACAGATACAGAGAAAGGATGTTATCAAAGGTCCCATTGGACCAATTATTTATTGAACCAATAAGGGAGCCTACTCCTAGTGTAAGTATAGAAGGTGACTCCGCTGAAAATCCTAAAATCGATTATGGAGCAGAATCCCAAGAGAAATCTACCAGGGAATCAGAGAAGTCATCACAAAATGGGAAAAGTAGAAGCATGGAGTCGGTAAAGGACACAACCCAATCTACACAGAAGATAGCTGAAGAAACCTTAGTCAGCAAGCAGGTTGAAATCCATGCCACCTCGACACAGACAATAAAACCCTTGGTAATTAATTTAGAGGAAGAATGGGACAATTTTAATAAAAGGCTCAACACAAAGGAACAAACGTTAGAGTTGCAAGCTCCACAACAGAAAACAACTCAGGAAATTACAGCAGAAGAGACTGTAAATACTCAAGCGGTAGAACACATCCCTATTACCCCCACCTCTGAAATAATTTTGAGAATAGAATATATTCCCCCTCTAGATGTGTTTTATAGCCCAAAACATAAGGCCATGGTGAAAATACAAAGAAAGAAAAGGAAGTTGGACTCTACAATTGCTAATACCCCTGAAAATGAACAAATGAATGTTCTTTCGAAAGACTCACCCGTCGACCCATCGGCCAATCTTACTAGAATCTCACAGTTTGCAGGTGCCTACACTACAGAAACCATGGACAAAGCAACAAAGTTACAAATGTTGCTTAGAGAAAAAGAAGATAAAATTATGTCGCTTGAGCAACAATTACAGCAAGCAAAATCTGACTAGCGGGCAGAGATACAGTTAGCTAAGCGACAATGGGAATTTGAGCAGATGCAAACAGAACATCAAACCAACTTAGTCGAGAAGGAAGCACAAATACAAGAAATAACTAATCTACACAAAGATGATCCAAAAATTGATCAATTTTTTACAGAAGCACTCAGTCTTAACTCCCAACTGATGCACTAGAAAGAATTATTGTGTCAGAAGATTTCGCAATGGAACTCTTATTGTGAAACAAGCGACAAATTGACAAGTCAAGTCGTGGAAATGAGACTTAAATATGATGAGATCTTTAAAAAGGTCTCCGATTTCATCACCTGGCAGAATACAGAAGATGGGAGAAAAGCCGACTTGCCTAAACTAGAAGAGTCGCATAAAGAAATCTTATTTGCGAGCTGGGAGTCTCGGCTTAAAGAAGCTAAAAAGGCAATAACGGATGCGGAAATAGCAACAAAAAGTGTCATAGAAAATGTCAATGAAAGTTTACATAGTGCCAATCTTGTGGCAGAGTCTATTCTAGGTTTTCTTCCTAATGCGAAACAACTTGAACTACAATGAAAATAAGGAACAAAAGAAAAAGCAGAAGAAATAAGGTAAATAACCAGGTTAAACTGTGAAGCATATTGGAAACATCTGGTAAAACCTCATAGCCAATGGATGACCCTGCGATGCCTAACCACTTCTATAGAGAAAATGTCGTTAGCACTGACTGATGTCGTATTCGCTGGATAGTTGAAAGCTGAAGTCAGCCAACCAACACAACTCAAGCCCATGATGGACATTTGTGATCTGAAAGATCAAATGCAGGATAGCTAGTCACCATGTTCATTTCTATTTTGATTTTATTTTTCGCATAATTTGAGGTAGGTCGTTTAAACCTCCTCAACTATTTTTGTAATAATCTATTTTTAGTTTTATAGTTTAAGAATTTAAACCTCTTTCATGCATTTAGAGAGGGGTCCAGAAATATTATCAGAAATAGTCTTCAAAACATGCACTTCTGTCCCTTTGAGGAAGTTCTAGTGAAATTAATGGAACATGATTTATTTTTATCTGATTTAGCATCTTCTACTAAAATTGCACTTTTGTACTCTTAGATGGTGTTGAATGGACTGAAGATAGATCAATATTGCTGAAGCACATTAGTAGGACATATTATAAATGGTACTTTTATCTCGTAATACTTTTTACTTATGTATTAAGCAATGATTTCTTTTCAAATTGTTTATGTATGAAAGTTTGAATCTTGATTGCCATTATTGCACTCCTGTATGATGATGATCTATATTTTATGCCGAATGCATGAATAATTCCTTATGCGATATATCTTTCAAAATCGTTTCGGCTAACTCTTTATACGAAACAATTATTGTTAAAATGAATTCATTTCTCATCGCAATTGAATGATCTTTATTATCAATTTCTTTCAGACATTATTGTAGATTGCATACATCAATTTAATCCTGGGTATAGTTATAGTTAGATAGCGTTTAAATTAGGATAAAATGCATGTGATTGTTAGTTTAGATTAGATTACTTCTAGCTTAGACATTTCTTCAAAACATCACATATCACCCCATTAGCACAATCATTAAATAGATGGGGAAACTGGTTCCATTATCCCCAGTCGGAGCCACTACTCCAAGTGGAAACGGAGCTACCCACCAAGGTCCAGACTGGGTGGTTTTCCCCCCATGTTGAAGCAACAATTTTCGAGGCTTCAACAAAAATCCATCTCGTCTTGAATGTACTTGTGTAGAAAGCCACGGTACTTGAGTACCAAATTCCACTCAAAATCCTTGATACCTAGCTTTGTGTGAAGGGTATGGAAAACATTTGTGAATTCTGACACATCTTGGTCCCTTCCCTGCCATACCATGGTTCACTTTATGTATTTATCTTTATAGCTCCCAACGGGGTAATATTATTCCTTGATGGTGTCTCAGAAAAAATTCCAAGTGGGTGTGTTATCACTCAGGTTGTCCCTAAGCTCCTGAAGGGATACGACCGAGGTAACCATAAACCAATCTTTGGATCGTAGGTTCTAGCCCACCTGCAATCAGAGAGGGCTCTCTCTTAATGATTTAACTTTGTTGATGATGATTTTAGGCTAGTTGTTGGGTTCAGGGGTTTTGATTTTTGTTTGGATGGAAGATGCATGTATGGAAGATAATTCCAAACAGAGAGGCAAGGTAAAGTGTGAAAAGTTTCAAACCATTGGGCATGGAGTCATGGATTAAGGCTTGTTGTTGCGTTTTCTTGGTCACAAGAGGATTATGGAGTGGGATAGCTACACATGAGACAATTATCAATTTGCTGAGAGGATGGAATGATGGTCAGGGATGAAAGGCAATTAAGAATCTTTCATCAAAACTAACAGGGAGGAGAAGTGAATGAATGGTTGTCTAGGAGCAGTTAAGAATTCCTAAACTATCATTCATAAGTGAAAGAAACAGCATAAACAAGATCATTCAAGTATGCATGTTCATAGCTATTCTTGATGAAAACATGAAAAAATTGCAGAAATTGAGCCTAGGGTGTAGCTAAGCAAATCCCAAACTATTCTTCTTTTCTGCAATTTAGATGGCGGATTGATGATAAAACAAGCATGAAATAAAACTAACAGAGTTAAGAAACAGTTATTGAGCCATGTAGAAGCACAGGAATTCCACAGTCACTCTTCGACCAATTAAACACAACAGACAGTTTCAGAATCCATGCTTTCAACAATCTTTGATTATAGAAAGTATCACAGTTACAGTGCGAGTCTCTGTTTGAGGAAAATATCGAAATACCAAAGATCAAGCAACTATCTGACCAACCAACCCCTACTCCATTTTTCAGGGTGGTATATATAAGCAAAATATCTAAAGTTATTTATTACAACTGACCTAAACAGGTCTGTAGGAAAAAGTTTTTTAAAACCTAATTGTTGCTGGAATTAAATGCAAGTAAGTCTTTTGGGCTGCGCCAGAGGCAGCTGGATCAAGTTGAGTTGATGGGGCGTCCTGTGTGACTTGGTGCAGTGGTTCTGTCATAACTGTGCATTGAGTTCTGGTCCATTGATCTTCTGTGAGTTTAATGTGCAGTCATTTTGTGCTGGTGAGCTTTCAATGCGACTTCAACTGCTTCTTGACTTTCAGAGCTTTCCTTTTAATGTTGGATTTGCCTCGAGCCCTGAGAAAATCTCCTCTGATACACTTTGCCGCTACATTGATATCCTTCGCCGCTTCCTGATACTCTTCGACATGATTTTTATCTGTATATTTGATCTGATACTCTTTAATCTTTATTCCTGGTCTCTCTCTGTCTTCAAATATGTTGAAATTGGCAAAATCGGGCTTTTTCGGGCCTTTTCGATGCAAAAAGGACCGAGGAATCAAAAGATTCCCTAAAGATTCTCCAATATGGCTCATTTCCCGTAGCGATGCGCGATTAGCGCTTCGCGCTAATCGCGCATCGAAAACTGCCTCCGTTTTTCATTCCAGAGCTCCGAAGCTCGAATTTCGCGCTTGCGCAAATTTTCCGTTTTTTGGCTGCTGACGTCAGTGGTACGGTGGATGATGTTAGCAGTGGGACCATCTGGTATGGATGTGATGTCAGCATGCTGATGTCAGCAAGGTGACGTGGCAGTACGGCAGGGTGACGTGGTAGGGTGACGTGGGCAGGGCGCAGGCAGTGTGAGGTGATGTGGAGGGGACGTGGCAGGGTGACGCGGTAGTCCTGTTACGTGAGGGGAGGGTGGTTTTGGCCTATGCATCGGACCGCCTTTGGTATGGAGGTGGTTTCTGTCAGGGGCGGCCCGATGCAATGGGAGGCTGCCACCTGTCCCGGTGTACGACGGTAAAACCGTCGGACATCGGGTGGTAACCTACCACTATAATAGGGCGCCCGATATGAACAAGGGTCGTCGGATCTGGGGGAGGCGATCCAACGGTGGATGGGAGACGAAGGTGCGCAGGATTTTAATAAAAGAGTGTGCGCGTTAAAGTTTAATTTTTCGCGGCGCGGGTGAGTTTAGACTTTAGGAAACGAGTTAATGGGTTTAGGCGCTTGGTGATTTATTAAACAAACATTAATAATTTCCAAAGGAAATGCGCGGAGGGGGGTTTTTGCATTTGGAAAAGGGTTTCTTTGTGTTGTGGAAGGAGTCCAAACACTTGGGAATGGAAATTCATGCAAAAAGAGGGTTCTTACTAAAGTCCAGGTGACTTAGTAATTCCCAAGAAGATATTTATGGTTATATTTCAACCAGGGGGAAGGGATATTTACATAGGGGATTATTTACATAGTTTTAGTAGGGGGATGGGGAAAAATATATGGAGTTAAATAATAATGTCAGTAGTTAATATGGAAATGACAAGAAAGCGCTAAGTGTCAGAGATCTTAGGCTGTAAAGGGGAGATAGAACTTTGTAGAGAAAATGTGGAACCTCCTTGAGCAAAGCAGATCTTTACCAAGGCAAATGAGGTGGAAAATGATGAATTTAAGAGATATCAAGCAAATCTTGATCTCTTTGGGAAAGTTAGTGAATGATTTAGGGAAGAGGAAGAAAGGGAAGTTAGTCATGCCTCGCTTGTATTCCTTCAAATGGGAACTGCCTGCTAACTGTGATCTGTATAAGTATAACACTTGAAAATGTGGGGTTGATCACTAATCAACATTTTGCAACCTCAAAACTACCTACCCAGCCTACTTGCCTAGCATTTTTTCTTCTTTTTGGTTTGGGTGCACTTAGACTTGCAGACCCAGCTTTTCAACTTTTCTTTTTCTGTTTTCCTATCTATATCTACACTTATTTCTTCTAAGGGCCCAGATTAAATAGTTGGGCTCCTTTGATTCTCTACCTATCTAAGAATTTGCCAAGATTAAGCTGTTTGGACAGATTGTTCATTCTCTATATTCTAAAATAGGAAATTGAAACCTAGGGAGACCAAGATTAAGCTGTTTGGACCTCCCTTCAGATGAAAATTCTTACAAAACTGGAATGACTCTTCAAAATTGGAGTGCAGTAGATGAACTTTGAGTAGCATTATTTCCTTGGTGACTGTTTAGCAAATATGGAGCATTGCAGCATGCAAAGTATGACATATTTGGCCTGTAAAAATGTCAATCATGAAATATGAGTAACCTGCTGCAGCAGGAGGCTAACAGGATGTTCACGTCAGAACCCAGGTCTAGCAAAGTATATTTAATTTGAAATCCTGCGACCTACTCATCAATCCTGAACTCCCTGCTGGTTCTCTTCTTATTCCTCTTGACCTGCCTTATGTGCTTTTCGAGCAGGTTTACCGAGATATTTGCTTCTCTAGTCTCTTCTTCCAGTAGGACATATTTCAAACTTCTGCGCAACTCTCCTAACATCTGATCATTATTGACAATCTGTAGGAACGGTATAAATCATTCCTCAATCAGTCAGGCAACAATAGGTTTAGCCAAGTCTGGCACATTATCCTTCTAAGATTCTGCCAAAATTTCAAACAAATTTGTTGCCTCCTGGTAGTATTGCTTATGATTCCTAGGGCTGTATGATCATTATTGACAATTTGTAGGAACAGTCTAAATCATTCCTTAATCAATCAGGCAACAATAGGTTTAGCCAAGTTTGGCACATTATCCTTCTAAGATTCTGCCAAAATTTCAAACAAATTTGTTGCCTCCTGGTAGTATTGCTTATGATTCCTAGGGCTGTATGATCATTATTGACAATTTGTAGGAACAGTCTAAATCATTCCTTAATCAATCAGGCAACAATAGGTTTAGCCAAGTTTGGCACATTATCCTTCTAAGATTCTGCCAAAATTTCAAACAAATTTGTTGCCTCCTGGTAGTATTGCTTATGATTCCTAGGGCTGTATGATCGCTTTGGGGAAGCTACCCAAACAATCATGGGTTGGTTTGGTGCACCCTGAACCCCCGTCTTCTTACCACCCTAAGTGATTATGTTTATGTTAGATAGTGGGGCTATCTCATTAGCCCTCGGTTCTTCATTGATCAAGTTCATTCCTCGTTTCTTAGTTCGCTCTTCCTGTCTTGCGATCAACTCAAGGAAATCCTATATTGTGTGTGCGTTGACCCGAAATTGAGAGCACAACGGTTTTCTTGGGAGAGGATAGTCCCTAGTGACATGTCCCTCCTGATCATAGTTGTAGCAACCCATAGGTCCTTTGTCCCCTATTCGTCCTCCTCTCGCTCCTCCTCCTGCTCACCCACCATGAGTGGTTCCATGGATCCTGAACATCGAACAGTCTAGTCGATCCTCTAGCACATCTAGTGCTCAACACTCATCCATATGGTGGGTCATGGATGCATAGAAATCAAAATATCTGTTATTTGGGACATTTGAATACTTTTTCAATACAGGCATAACCATGGCGAGTGTCCATATCCCCTACATATTTCACAATATTATGGTGGGTTATGGCCCATGAAGGCACCTTGCGATCTTACTGTCGTGACCCCTATTGTCACTGGAGCCCCCGATGGTTCCGTTGGTTCTATTGCGGCACCTACACTACTCACCCTTAGGTACTCTGTTGGGACATGCCCCCCCACCAGGCAGTTTTTACACCACACATTCGGCCTTGCTGGACATGTTGGTTGGAAATATTTCAACTTCTCTATTAAGCTAGTGATCTGGTGTTGCAAACCTAGGATAGAGGGATCATGTGCCACAAATCCCCCCTGGTACTCATGTGGATACCCCACCATAGTCTATATGTGGGTCACTTGTTCCAGGGCATCCTGCAACATCTCAATCTTCTGTTGTGTCAATGGTGTCCGAGTAAGGGGTAGCAGTGCTTTGATGAACCAATCCCTTTGATGGTTCAGATCGATAATGTAGTTGAGATTACCAATTGCATCCTTGAACCTCTGCATCATCTCCCAAGTTGTTTCTCCCTCCCTTTGCTTGATCTCCCATAGCTCTGACAATCCTTGTTGATTCGTTTACGAGAGTTTGAACTCTTGTACAAAGTTCCTCTTAATCTCATCTACAATCGGGTTCTGGTGCAATGCTGCCCATTTTATAAACCATCATAGAGCTTGTTCTCTGAGAGTGGTATGGAAATATATTAGCTTCACATTTTCAGGTATTTGACGAGCCCTCCATATAGCTTCACAGAGGTACCAATGATGTTTGACATCCTCATTCCCTCTGCCAGAGAATTTTGATATCTTGTAAATGATCTCGCCATGTAGGATTGCATTTGTGCTAGAAGCACAAAGCCTTGAGTTCTTCGTTGTTAAGATCCATGTAATCTTAGGTTACCACTGATATTACTTCCACTAATATTAGCAGTACCTTTTCTATACTTAACTTGCACACTATTTACTCGTATCGCCTTAAGCAGCTTAGTAACAAATTTACCAGGCTTATTATAAAGTACTAGGGAAAGGTCGAGGGGAACGCCACCTGAGCCTTGGGGTTTTAGATATTCGATTCTTACAGATGCAACCTCCTTTGTGAACGGTCTTCTCATTACAACGCATATATCATCCTCCATGTCTTGTTTGGGATCCCCATGACCATAGCCATTCGACCATTTCCCCGCACCGGGGAAGAGAGGCCCCATATCACCCTTCAGACTTCTTGTCATCCTTTTCATCTCTATTCTTCTTGCCAAATTCCCCTCCACTCTGTCTCTCTCCTCTGGACTCTTCAACACCACTCCTGCTTGGTGTGGTCCCTCTGATCATCCTCCAATTGCCTGCATGGCTCTGTCTTGCCACTTTTATGCTATCAGCGCCCTCCTTTGTGCTCTCACTTCCCTAGCTCTTCGTGAATCTTCTGCATCCATCCTTCTAACAGCATCTAGATCCCCCACTCAGTAACATTTCCCCCCTTATGTTCTCCCCCTAGTACTAGAGGTTTACGTTGCCATGCGCAACCCTTGGAAAGGAATCAAGCCTTCTTCTTGTAGAAATATCCTGTAGATTCACAAGCTCATGCAATTTACTAAAGTCCATCACATGAATCTACTTCTACTCTTTATAGCGGAAGCCCATAAATCGATGAAAACAATAAGAGCAAGACAAAGACAAATTAATGGCACATAACACAATAAGTATCCAGGGAAAGCCTCAACTGAAAACCCCCACTATCTGTATTGCATTAATCAGAAATACAAGATGATAATACAATGCTTGTTCTCACAAGAACAATCCCAACACTTAGTAAAATCAATCTCCAACTCACAAGAAAACTCTTGGTCAACACTTATCCAATTCTCTAGCTCTCCAAGCCCCTATTTCCTTGCGCAATTCCTATGGCTGATTAGCCATATTAAAGGGAAACTAGTGCATCCAAAATCGTGAAATCCCTTCAAGGTTCAGTTCTTAATTGCATGCACCATCTGTACAACTCAGAAAATTTTACAATTGATAGTACTTTGTCCCTGCACTCTAATCTCAACTAGTTCTTTCTCAAAATCGACATGCATGAGTTTCTGATGAGGGAATCTTTAGTTAACCGGAGAAGCAGTAGTTAATGCATTAGTGCACCAACAAAATGTTGAGTCTCTATTAGTTCCTCAAATAGTTTGGAACTAATTTATCTGAACTTAACTCAGTAAACTAAGTTATCTAATTACAACTCACAATTAACTCATCCTAGACCCCTATAATATAGGGAGAACATATACATGACTTCAAAAAGAGTTCCAACTCGAAATTCCTAAGTTGATTAAGTTAATTAAACTTAATTAACTATTTACAAGTTGCTATGAGAATAGAATTCAATTTTAATTCTTAGTTTAAGTCAAAGAAAAATTAAACTAAATTGTTGGATTCTATTTTTATCATTTCTTGTCGCTATTTTCAACATTCCCTCTCAACAAGAAAGGAATTCAACTCGATCCTGATCTTGAACCTTTGGAATGTTTTGCATGCAACACTTCTCTCTGGTGTTGTTTCTTTAGCAACTCCAGAAATAAAAAACATCCAACTTGAATCAAAATGATGCCTCTGTCATCAAAGTCCTGGACTACTATTTCCTTTGTTGACTGAAAACTCCGTGCTTCTGTTGACTCTGCCTTTCTACACTATTGTCAACCCTTCTCTACACTCTTCAGTATCTAACTTCTCTAGCCTCTGTTACTCTGATCTTTGAATGCATCAATCTCATTGATTCCTCCCACTACTATGTACTTTGGGCTCCCATAGAAAGGTATGATCCATGAGATAAAACCTCTCAATGGGCCCTGCCCAATTTCATCCCTCTTGGGATTATCACATCACATCACCCCACCTCACACCTGGAGGTATGGATGCATGTGAACCCTCTGCCTACCTGGCTCAAAATTTCCCCTATTAGAGGTCTTTGCATGAGTGGATTCCTCCACTCAGTGTCCTCTCAGCTTCTCCAATTGTGGCTACTCCACAATTGTCTGAGACTGCTTCTTCTCTTCTTGAGTAGATCTCTCCACTTGATCTCTTCTCAGCTTCTCTAATTGTGGCTGCTCCACAATTTGTTAAAGCTTCTTCTAAGACTTCTTCTAGGGCTGCACGTTGAGAGGTAATTTACTCTCCCTCTCAACTACCATGTCTTTAACCTTTGCCTTGCTCCTCAAGGCTTTGCATGCATCTTGAACCTCAAGAGTGTTAGGGTCCTATAATAATAGGATTCATAATTTTGAATTATCTATGGTTAGTCTTGTAATATTGTACATACTTTTGCTTTCTACAAAATTTTTTACCATATTAAAAATTTAAAAATGTAAAGAGGTTATGTCCTAAAAGAATAATCAAAGGACAAAAACCAAAAGAGAAAGATAAAAAAAGTGGAAATAAGAACCCCAAAAAGAAACAAAAAATGATCACGAAAGTGTGCAAATTCAAATGCCACTACCATTGCTTTACTTTGTCAAATAAGATTGTGTGCATCTTGTTAGAAATGCCACAATCCATGATGGTCAAATAGCTCAATCTTGACTCATTCATGCTTTAAATTTCATGTTGATAGATAGAGAATAAAGATCTAGCCAAACTGTTTAACCTTAGCAGATCAGTAGTTAGGTAGACAATAAAAATGAGCTCATCAATTTAATCTTAGCCATTGGAAGTTATAAGGTTAGAATTAGATAGTTTTCTTATCAAAAGAAAATGAAATAAAGGGTCAACAAGCTCGAATGTACCCATTGAAATGAAAAGAAAATGTTAGGGTAAATAAAGGGTAGGTAGAAGAAATGTTGCAAATGCACAAGGTTGCTAAGTCAAAAGCACATTTATCATGCTTAATCCTATGTTTCATGTGCGGGAGGAATTGTGATAAAGAAAGGACATTCACCAAGTTTTTTTAATAATTTCTCCTCATTTCACTACACCCCCACATACTTACTAATTTCCCCTATTGTCGGTTCATTACTTATAAATACCCTTTTCCCCTCATTTTGACATTTACCCCTGGGTTTCACACATTTCCCTAGAAATTACCCTTCAAAAATCATCCCCTTTCTTAAAAATCACTTTCCCTAGTGTGAAACCCATTCCCCATTACAAATATTACTTTCCCCCCTTATTAATTTCACTATTCCCCTTCAAAACCCACAAAACTCCCTTATCCTAAGTTTTAATGCCCCCGCATTATGTAATTAACGTCTCACTTCATATTTCCTCGATACCCTTTTTTAACCCACCAACCCTCGATGCAGTTAAAGAAAACCCTGCCATATAACCCATGGTCCCACCTTATTATCCGTTGCTTATATTAAAAAACCCTGACATTATTGGTTAATTAATTACAATTATCTGTAATTAAGTCTCGGGCCCCACCAAATCACTTTCCCGATCCCATCCGTGCAACTCAACTACGCAATAGCCCTCCAATCTCCTACCCCCAAATCCGATGGTGTACAACCATATCGCGTGGATTCATTGTCCGACTGATAATGGCCCGAAAGCGCGCGAGATTCAAGGTTTTGCCTAGGCATTGTTCTTCTACGTGGCGGCACTAGGTTAGATTGCGTGCTCGCGAAAAATACTGCCTGCCCTCCAAAAGTGGTGCAGTGGCCCAGAAAACCACCTCCCCACCTAAATCGAAAACTTCCCACTGTTCATTTAATTATTTCCATGCCAAAATGTGAAAGTTACCCATTAAAAGGCCAAAAAAGCCCCAAATTGCTCTTTTCGCTCATTTTTCAGTGTAAACTACTACTTAGCCATTTGCGGCACCCTGAACCTCTGCGAACAAATTTGACCACCTTCTGCCACCTGAAGATGCTCTGGATACCCAATTGAAGCAGCCAATTGACAGTTGAAGCCTCAATACCTTTTGCAATTACGACAGATCTAGTTTGCATGCCAAATTGCCAATTTCCAAGTATTCTTGGAAAAAACCAGAACGACCCTTGAATTTGAAAATGCACAGTCTAAATTGAAAGGTTAATTAATTGAATTAATTTAAGAAACTTTCCTAAATTGAGAAGAAACCTATTATACACCCCAAACCTTGTTTCACACACTGTAACTACCTCCCACTGTACCAGAGCTTTTGCACCTCACTCCTAAAACCACTAAAAGCCTAATTCAATTCATTAAACCAAACTATGGCTTCCCAAACCTCTTTGGACATGAGACCTCTGCAAACCCCTCACCTGGACATTGACCACCTTGCCTTAGCAGACCGAGACTTTCAAATTAAGGACACTACTTCCCCTGCCTACCTTCTAAAGATCCACTGCTAGAGTAAGGACAAATTTTTAAACCAGAACGATGACATTCACCTTTGGGAGTCTAATTTTCCGAAGTATTTATTTCCAGAAGTACACCAATTCCCAGAAATCATCCACTTCTATCATGCTTGCTACATTCCCAACCAAAGAGCCATTGTCACCTCTGACCAGCAAGTTTTATTTACCATCACTGCAGAACCCATTAACCAAATGTTGGAGGTCCAACCAAGTCCAAATGAGTCCCCACTTTCTATTGAAGGCTTGTTGGACCTCTATACCAAGTTAGACTTTCCCAGAATAGCCCAATTTTTCCAAACTTTCATCATAGAGGAGTGTGATACTCCTACAAAAAGTCCTCCATATGCTACCACCATTGTTTCTGAGAGAGGGAGACAAATCAAAACCATGATCTCCTACATTCTAGGGTACATTACAGATGAACATGTAGATGAGGTTGTCCTTGCTTTCCTTTCCATCTTTAGCCCAGGCAAGCCTCCTGCTATAATTTACAACTATGCTCAGTTCATAGTAGATAGGATGCATGAACAAATCATTAGACTACCAAGTGAGAGAAGTTTCAAGTATTCTTCAGTTTTATTTCATTTGTTCTTGTACTATCAATCAGACAAATTCCCTGTCAACATTCAGAAATTGGACACCAAAGGCAATCCAAGGTCAGTCATATATTGGACAACCTTGATCCAAAAGTACTCCTCTGTATTTACTTACAAGGACTTCATTGATTCATTTTTCCATCCAATTATGAATATGCTAACCAGTAGCCCTCAGCCCAGAATTAGTCAAGAGATCAAAAGAGTTTTACGGTTGGCCAAGAGTAGTAAAGTGAGAGACTAGTATCTGTACCAGAACCACACAGAGATAAGAATATATGGATGCCAAGTAGCCCCTTATAAACTACCCAAATACCTCCCCATGAGGTTATTTGCATTAGAGTACTTTCGAAAAATTATAAATTCTAATGAGGTTAATTTCGTGGCAGCTAAGAAGAAGACCCAATTAAAAATTAAAAACCAATTGGGCCCCTTTATTTGCAATAATAGGGAAGTTGGACCAAAGGCCGATAAGATTCTATAGGAGATGAAATTCAAAAATAGTTTTATGTGGCTATATGACCCTCATGGAGTCATAAATAAGCTAAGGCTCAAGGTCAAATTGGGCCCTTTCATTCATCATCCCAGGCCAGACATAGAGAGATTTGCCAACCAATCGGAATGGTTGGAAAACAATTTTATAGACACGGACAATATTGTAGTTGATGTAGAGAATACATTAATTGATGTAGAAAAACAGATTGATACAAGTTCCTTCCTGCAGGTTCCAGAATTAGGAGAATCAATGAAAATTATTCCTATTTTACAAACTCTAGTCAATGAAAATAGGAATGTAAAGAGAACTAGGGAAGAAGGTTCTAGTTCAGCTATGGAAACCACAGATGAATAGTTTGAGATTAGTTATAGGAAGAGGCCCAAACTTAATCCTGTAACTAAACAGGAAGACATCATTGACTCAGTGGAAATCACTGACATTGATACAATGGTGGAAAGAAGAAAAGGCATAGCTGCTTCAGGAGAAACACACTAGCCCTCAACATCAAACACTCAACTTATTGAGAGACAGCTCAGCATGTAGGTCTCTTCATTCACCAGGCCTGTGGATAAAGAGAAGGATATCAAAGATAGATATAAGGAAATTAGGTTGAGGAATGAGAAGTTGAAGGCTGGGACTTATGCCCAATACTTCAAGCAGAGACCTTCAAATCAAAATAGGGTGATGTTAGCCTTTGACATCAAAATAGGAAAAATGCAGATGTCATTCATGCAACCTACAGTCCAGTAGCCAAAAACATCAGTTGACTACAGGAAAACAGATTTTGAGGTTTTGGCAAGGGATGTTCATCCCATTGACCAAATTGAGTTTCACAAGCAGGTAGGTGAGATGATCTATTCCACCTTGAGAGGTAAAGCTATGACCGCACACAAACTGCAAATTTCATTTGATAACATCACTACACAATACAAGCTAGAAAAGGCCTCCTCACAGGCCAAGGACAACAAAATCAAGTCACTGGAAGACTTGGTGATTGAGCTAGGACATGATCCCAATGATATCAAGGCTACTGAGAAGTTAATAAAGAAAAATAATGAGTACATTGCAGCTCTCAAAAAACAACTGAACTTCCTCATTCAGAGCATCCACAGACAAAATAGGTCCTTGAGAGCCACACACATCAGGAGGAAATGATGGACCTTGTTCTCCAACTAAATGACCAATTAAAAGAGATGGAGAAGGAGTTGGACAGCTTGATAGAGCTAAAACAGGCCAGCCTGGAGACTACCCCTGCCACTGTCATACCAAAAGTCACCACAACAGTACCATCAACCTTGGTAGCTTCATTGGCTCCTACAGCTCCACTGGCTACAGCATTACCAACTACCACAACATCTACATCAACAACAGGTTCGACAACAGCAACAACCCAGCCAAGTGATTAGGCAAGTAAGTTGGTCAAATAAATGGAAGACATGTTCATTCAGACCATAGAAATAAACAAGCTCAAGGAAAAAATAACAAGTCTAGAAAATGACAGTAAGTTTGCATAGATTATGCACAAAGAGGAAGTACAAAAGTCTACCAGGATGAATGAGAGGATAAAAAGCTTAGAGAAAGAGCTAACATTAAAGGAGCCACTTGGCCAAGATAAGGAACAATTATGGGCCAATATCATTGACTCTGCCAATGATATTTGGCCATCCATTCAAGTCATCGTTGAACATAATGACTTAGTCACACAAGCTACAGAAGCCATTCAAAGATTGAAGGCTGAGCTGGGAGACATGCCAGAGGAGGCCACTAGAATAATTCATTTCCTCAACTCCAAAAACAAATATGAATTGTAGGAGCTAGGCATAGCCGACAAGACAGGCAGAATACTAGAAGTAAAAAGGGTGCTCACCAAGAGGAATTTGATGATGAACCTGGAAGGCAAATGTCAAACCATGTAGTTGGCTATAGACAGGTTCATGGTCAAGTTTGATGTTTTGAGGCAGAAGGGTTTGCCTAATCCCTTGGTGATAAATGATAAATTGATGCCATAGGAAGACCATAATAGGAGAATTAGAGAGGTGGCTAGAGATTAGGTAAATACTTCCTCCATGAAAGGGATGCCTATTGGAAAGGTTCTATGTCAAACCTTTGAGAACCTGTTTTACTTCCAGCATGAGGTAAAACACCTTTTTGTAAATAAACCCACTTTTACCAAGTACACAGAAGCAGATGAAATTTATAGGAAGATGGTAAATATTCAGTTACCAGATGTAGACACATGGGAGAAATTGAATGACTTACTGTAAAAATACACAGTCATAATGTAAAAATGTACAGTAAGGGTGAAAACAACATAGTAAAATGAAAATGATAGATTAGCCAGGTAAAATAGTATCAGTTGAAAGGTCAAAGTACAAAGAAGAGCCAGCATAAAGACCAATAGCAAGGCAGAGAATAAAAAGAAAAATATCAGAGCATAAAGACAACACAACCAAATAAATAGGGATAGCATATAGCAATTGAATATATGTCTCTATCTTCTTGCATGAAGATATTTCTTTCTCCTAAAATAATTCCCAAGGTAGTTTGGGATATTTTGTAAAATACTTATGTATAAATACTTCATAATTCAAAGTATTAAGCATGGATTGCTATACATTTGTAGAGTTGTATTGATCATAAACTTGAGGGTTATTGTACCAATTTTTTCAAGTCAACAGACTGGACTAAGTAATAAAGAGATTGCATTACAGGATTCATGTGTTGAGCTAATACAGTGAAGTATTTTCTTTGTCAAATTTTTTATTTCTTATGTATCTCACAAACTTACATGTTATCTAAAGTGAATGAGTTAACTGGAAATTTATTTCAGATTTTTTTTAAGTACACTTTGTCTTGAACAGTTAATCATTTTTATGTTTTCTACTGATATCTAGATTTGAGAATCCTTAATTGCTCTCCCATCCCGGTTGACCTCTTTCACTTCATTCAAAATCCAGTCTAAGGAACCCTTAATTGCTCCTTGGATCGGATTGAAAAGCACTTCACCATCCAGCCTTGAGATTTGAAGTAACTCAGCTACCTTTCCCTGTAGACACTACTTTTAGAACTTGATCTAGTCCTGTTTGCTTGACATTTGACCCCATAGTCCAATGGTAAAAGACATCCCTCTATCCATCTAAGTAAGTGATCCCACCACCAAATCAAAACCAAAACCCAAGTATAATCATAACTAGCCTAAAATAAATTAACTAAACAACGTTAAATCATAAAGAGAGAGCCCTCTCTGAGCATTAGGAAGGCTAGATCCTAATCTCCAAAGTAGGTTTGTGGTTACCTCTATCGTTTCTTTCTCTAAAAACTCAAAAGAAATTTTGGAGTGATAACATACTGGTGACCATACTGGGGACTCGATCCTCAGTAAAATAAAACTTTTAAGGAAATATTAAATCTCATCTTTTGCCCCTTAAGGTCATTTTTAGAGTAGTTGTTTAAAAATTTCACAAAAAACAATTAAAAATTAAAATTCTGGCTCCCAAAAAGACTCACTATACCAGGGAAAATCCAGATCCAAACCCTGCTACAATAGTTGATGACCCTAACGGAATTTTAAGAAAACTAAGAAAGGTAGAAACTCAAGCAAGTAGTAGCTAGTTAGTTAAAGCAAATTCACTCCCCAAGGAATTATCAAGTTTGGAGGACCTTTAGCTTGATCTGTCATTTGAGCTTTCTTTGTTTAGAACCAAATCAGAAAATTAAATTCATGAAACTGTAATAGACCCTGATTTTATTCAATTCATTGAGTAAAAAAAGGTGCCTATACATTCAGATTTAGATCAACTTGTCTTGAATACCTTTGATAAACTAGAAGCTTTAACCACAACCTTGATAAACCATTAGATGATGCCTATCTTCAACAATCAGTTGAATTAGCTGCCCTCACTACTGCTACCTCTGAACTTTCACCAGAATTTTCAAAAACTGTAAATACACTTTCTTTGACTACCACCTCACCTATAATATCCACCACAGCTCATTCCCCTAAACCATTAATACCTCAGCTTCCTCTCCATTCAAACATCTCAAGTTCATCTAGTTCATCTACACCCATTTCAAGTCCTTCTAGCACCACTACTTTTGCCCCTAGCCAAACTAAAACCTCAGCCATGGCAGACAGATATGCACCTATTGTTTTACCAGCCCAATTACATCTCATGCCCCAAGATTACCAGAGAAAAATCTTTTTGCTTGATGTTACTGGTCAGTATACTGGCCAACAGCATGTGAACAAAATGACTGACTATTTTGAATTGCATGAGATTGATGAGTCTGATGTCCAAATGCAGTTATTTTCCCAAACATTGACAGGAGATGTAAAGAAATGGTTCAAGGGTTTACCTTCTAATCACATTGTAGACTTAGCTGCTTTTCATAGATTGTTTATTGATAGATGGGAAAGAAAGAAAACCCTCTGCAAATACTATCTGAATATGATAACATTAGAAGAGCTCCTAATGAATCAGTTTTGGATTGTTGTACTAGGTTGAATAGCATCTATAATGCAATCCCTGTTAATATTAAACCTCCAAGAGACCTAGCATTAATCAAATTCCCTGATGGTTTTGACACTAACATGTCATATCAATTAAGAGAAAGAAACCCTGAAACATTGGAACAAATGAAAAGTAATGTTGTTACTGTAGAAGCCAATCTATTAGCTAAGAAAGCTAGGATGAGAAATGAAAAAAGAATTGTCATTAAAGAGGAAACTTCTACTTCAGATGGTAAAATAGATAGTTTAGCAAAGAGTGTAGAAAGAATAATGGATACATTAGAAAATGTTGCCACTCAGAATTTTCCTTAGAAGTTATCAGAAGAAGGAAGAAATCGAGGTAACCACAAACCAATCTTTTAAGTATAGGCTCTAGCCAACCTATGACTCAGAGAGGGCTCTCTCTATATAATTTAGTTTTGTTGCTTATGGGATTTTAGGCTAGTTCTTAGTGTTCTTTGGAGTTTTGGTTTTGATTTGAAGGTTGGGTGGTGGAATTCTTAGAGCAGATGGATAGAGCTAGGTCTTCAAGCCATTGGGCTATGGAGTCAACAAATGGATAGCAGGTTTGGACCAACTCATTAAAGGGATGTTCACAGGGCAGGCTAGCAGAGAAAAAATCAAATCTTTAGGCGTAATGGGGGAAGTAACTCCAGCCAGGGTGAAAGAGCACTCCAGAATCCTTACACTAGGATCAGAATCGAGAATAGAGGATAATCTTGAACAAAGGGAAATTAAGAATTCTTTGCTATAGATCACAAGAAATCACCTAAACTAAGGAGAAATCAAGAATTCCTTAACTTAGATTTGTGAAGAAAACATATAATAATGCATAACGGTCAAGACAGAGTGCATTTAAGCAATTTCTGAAATATCATTCCATGTTATAACATTTAGATTTTAGAGATACATAAAGATTATGGAAAACTTGAAGGAAAACAACATTGAACATGAGAGAATACTTATTTGTATTTCGCTTTACACAAGAATCTTGTAAAATATCTTATCATTATTCCTTGATCCAGTAAGCCAGTCCAGTCATTGATACAACAAAATTTCTGATTCGAGAGAAAAAGTCTATAGAAATGTTTGGAATCCACCCTACATACTTCGAATTGTGAAGTATTTATACAAAAAACTTATTACAATATATCTCAAAACAACTTGATATTTATTCTAGGAAATACAAATATCTTCTAGCAAGAAGATAGAGACAACTAATGAAGTATTTTTTGTTGTCCCTTTATTTATGGTTGTGCTGGCCTTTATGGTTGAGATGTAGCCTTTTATGTTGGTTGATAGTTGTGGCATTTTTATGTTGGAGTCTTCTTTACTTTGATCTTCTTATGATACTCTTTGACCCTGTTGCGCTGTTTTTACCTGTTTTACTATGCTGTCTTCATTTTTATTGCACAATAACTTTCAACTATTTATTTATCACAATAAATATGTCATTGTCTTCCACCATTTTGCACTTGGTAATTTCACATTTACCAATCTCTTGTAGATCTCATCAGCCTCGGTATATTTAGAAAAATTTGGCTTGGTGAGGAACAAATGTTTTACCTCATGCTCAAGGAAAAACAAGTTCTCAAATGTGTCATATAATACTTTGGCCGTTGGCAAAGCTTTAATGGATGAAGAGATGGCTTATTCCTTAGCCAAATGTTTGAGTCTGTTGCCATAGTCCAATTGTGTCATGAGTTTATCATTGATGACCATAGGACTGGGCAGACCCTTCTCCCTCAAAATCCGAAATTTATCCATGAACCTATCAATGGCTACCTGCATATTGTGGCACTCTTATTCCAAACTAAGCATAAGGTTCCTTTTAGAAAGGACCTTCCTTATTTCTAGAATGGTGGCAGTTTTTTCTTCAATGTTCAGCTCATGTAGCTCATATCTATTTTTGCTATTGAGGAAATGGATGAGTCTATTTGCATCCTTAGGTTTATTTCACAATTCCTCCTTCACTTTCTGGATAGCTTCAATAGCTATCTTTACTAGCTCTGTTTTCTCAAAAATAACTTGGATTGATGGCCAAATATCATTGACAGAGTCAATGATATTATATCATTGACAGAGTCAATGAAATTATATCATTGACAGAGTCAATGATATTGGTCTACAACATTTCCTTGGTTTGTCCAAGTGGCTTCTCAAGTATCAAATCCTTTTCCAGGATTTTGATCCTCTCACCCATTCTCTGGGCCCTTTGTGTTTCCTCTTTCTACTTGAGTTGGGAAAGTTTGCAGTCATTTTCCAGACTTGCCACCTTTTCCTTCAATCTTTTCATCTCTGTAGCTTGGATAAACATATCTTCCATGGCTTTCACAAGTTTTTTTTGCTTTGTCCCCTCGTGCTCCTGATGCTATAGTAGATTATGTTGTTACTCGCAATGTTGTTGCAGGTGGGGCTGTGGGTTGTAGGCTTGATAAAAGCCATTTGCATTTTCCCCTCTTTGATATCATAGGCTGACATTAGCCTTGTTTGATTGGTAGGGATCATCTTCAGGTACTGGGCATAAGTTTGGACCTTAAGCTTTTCATTCCTTTTTTTTATTTCCCTATACCTTTCCTTGATGTCTTGGTCTTTGTCAACAACCATTCTGAAGGAAGATACCTCAAGACTGAGCTGCCTTTCCAACCCTTGGGTTTGTGATGTGGAAGGTGTGCCTTCCGATGGGGAGATGGGCCTGCTCCTATTTCCTTCTGTGCTGGTGACTTCTGCTGCCTCCTCTATGTATTCTTGTTCAGATACACGATTCACTCTCTATCTTTTCGCTTGGCTTGTATTTGCATAAGTCTGTGAAGTAGCCCTTGCTGATGTGGTGGCCTCCTCCCTACTTCTTTTTAAGCTCTTCTCCTCATTTAGAGGAGTCTGCACAACTAAGGGGGTACTCATGGCTGTCTTTGGTTTGCTTTATTTCTCTAGCCTGTCTGACTGCTCTGGCACCTGCATGAAAGAATCCTAATCAAGTTGTTTTTTGAGATCGATTAGAGCGTTCCCTATGTCTATTCTGGTGTTGTCTTGATCAACTAGGGCTCCTTCCACCCATTCTGATTGGTTAGCATAGGCTTCAATCTTAGGTATGGGATGGTGAATAAAAGGCCCTAGCTTGACCTTTTGCCTCTTCTTGGTGATGAATTCCAAGGGGTCATATCTCCAAACAAAACCTCTTTGGAACTTCATATTCTGTAGTATCAACTCTGCCTCTGTCCCAGCCTCCCTAGAGTTACATATGAAGGGGCATAGTTGGTTTTTTATTTTGAAATTGGCCTTCTTCTTGGAATTTACAAAGTTTATCTCATATGCATTGATGATTTTCCTGTAATATTCTAATGCAAACAACCTCATAGGGAGGTATCTTGGAAACTTATATGGTGCAAGCATGCAACCATATACCTTGATTTTTGTGTGGTTCTGGTAAAGGTACCAATCACCCACTTTGGTCTGCTTTGACAGTTGAAGGACTCTCTTTATTTCTGGACTGATTCTTGGAGGAGGGTTTCTAGTCAACATTGTCATAACTGGATGTACAAATAAGTCAATAAAGTCTGAATAAGAGTATGGAGACTGATACTCGTGGATTAATGGGGTTTAGAAAATGACTGACCTTGGTTGACCCTTGGTGTCTAGTTTTTGGAGGGTGAATGGGAACTTATTAGACTGATAATATAAGAACATATGATATAACGCTGAAGAGTATTTGAGGACCCTTTCATTTCCCCTTCTTGTGAACTGCTCATGCATCCTATCAGCTATGAATGTGGCAAAGTCATAAATGGTTGCAAGAGGCTGTCCTGGGGTAGATGGACATGAAAGCCAGGATAATTTCATCAACATACTCACTTGTGGAGTAACCCAAAACACAAGATATCATGGCTACAATATTTCAGCCCCAAGGGGAAAATATAGTTGCTACATATGGAGGGGGGTTGTTAGGGATGTGCTTTTCTTCTACGATGAAGGTTTGGAATAAATGGGCCAATTTGGCAGAGTTGAATTGGGGTATAAGTCTAATAGGTCTCCAATTGAGAGGGGAGTTAGGCTTGGCCCTGGTTGGAGTTGCAGTATTTCATTGATGGATTTAGCAGTAATGGTGAAAAGGACGTTTTGGTCATGAGACATGATAGTTCTGTGACTGGGGACGTAGCAAGCATAACACATATGCACAATTTCAGGAAAAATGTGGACTTGGGGGAACTAGTACTTGGGCAAATTTGACTCCCAAAGGCCAATTTCATCAGCATGGTTCAGGAACTTGTCACTACTTTGGCAATGAACTTTGAGCAGGAGCTCTATAACAATGGCATCTTTTATCTGGAAGTCTCTGTCTTGCAGGGAAGGTGCTCTAGGTCTAAATGAGGCGTAGTGATGGGCCTCACATCCATTGCAATTGGGGCAGACATACTCAGTTCTTGTGTATTTGAGTGTGGGGAGGGATTCAGAGTTTTTAGGGCAGTGGTGTTCCACAATGGTTTGTGTCTCAAGCTCTTGAGTATTTTTTATTATTTTTTAACTTAACTAAAACACTTAGTAATTGGCTACTCTGAAATTGATAGGTTATTTGGAGAATTCTGGTTTAAATACCTCGAACTGGGGTGAATTGGTTCTGAGCAAGGTGGTTGGTGACTGCAAGTGGTTGAATGGGATTCCTATAGGTTGCAAGGCCGACTGGGTTGTCTTCGGCATATTTGGAGTGGAATTGTATGTGGGTTGATGGCTTTGACATTTGCAGGTGTTGTGCATGCGTACATAGGCTTGCAGATGAAATTTCAGTGAAAAAAAACATTTTTGGGGCTTTTGGCTTTTATACGTGAAAAGCTATTTTTTGGCGTGTATGGGGTGAATAGTGGTTAATTTGTCACGTAGCGGGAGGGCGGTAAGCAGTTTATTTCGCACTGTTTTTGGACGCTCGGTGGTATTTGGGAGGGGCCACCCGATTGCACTCATCGGATGACACGTAACACTGGGGTCTAGGGGGGAAACCACTTTATTGGGTGGGTAAAGGACGGACGTCGGGTTGGCCCGATATGGATGAGGGCCGTCGGATGAGGAGGGGGGACAATTGCACGATGATTGGGTGGAGAAGCTATGCGGAGGCTAGTGGGGGGGCCAACAGACACTTAGTTATTGTGGTATCAGGGTTAATAATGGCTTCAAGTGAGATTATGCCATCGGGATAATTAATGGAGGATTAAAAAGGGGGCTTAATTAACTTAATCACAGATCGACCAGTTAAAGGTTTTGGTTGGGTTTTAGATGAAAATCTTAGTTTATAATTAGACTGGGGTGTAGAGTTAATTAATACATAGGAGTTAAATATATACGGGAAATTGGGTTTTTATTGGGATTTACTATAATAAAGTTAGTCATTAATATGAAAATGGGCAGAAAAAGGAAAAACGCTAAGCAAAATGCTTTTTCGTGAATTACATGTTTCCACATATTTACATTAATACTCAGGGCAAAACATTTTTGTGGGTTTTTTGGTATGAAAATGTTTTATATGGGGGGAGAATTACTTTTTCCTAGGCGAAAAGTGTTTTAATCTTAGGAAAAAGAGTATTATTAGGAAAATGAATGAACTAAAGTGGGGGTGAACTTTTATGAAGGGAGTCTAGTACTTGATATCCATAAGTCTTTCAGCTGAGGGTCTGGTCCTTCCAAAAGTCAGAGAAATGCTCTAAGCCTCTTTGACTTAAAGGTTTTTGAGTACTTTGGCTTTATTATGGGAAATTAGTTAAGTAAAGAGGTGAAATGAATGGGGGAGGTTAATTAATTGACTTTGAAATCCATTTGCATGCTTGATTGTCCATTCATATTTGGTACATATGATGAAAAATGATAAATATGTTTTTTGTCTAATCAATCACCATACTTCTGCAACCTTTCTTCTACTTGTTATCATTGACAAAATTTCAAAAAAAAGGGTAAGATCAAGAGAGTTGAAATTTTGACTTGAAGCTGTGTTTTTAAAAAAAATCACACAGCAATTTCGTAGCGCGCTACGAAACTGCTGTAGCTGCACATTATGCTTTCATGGACCAATGTTAGAGGTTAAATTATGCACTGAAGAAGTCAGAGATTCTTAGTCGGGGGCAGGTTGAGCATGTTAGGGCAGATAGGAACTTACTTGCAGAAACATGGATTTATCTTATATGGTCCAAATATTTTGTCTTCATTCATGAATTCAAAATATAAGTATTACGCAAGAAGGATAAAACTGTTCATCAGCGCAAAAGATTGATTTTAGCTATGGATGCTGCATTTGGCATGGAATATTTGCATGAAAAGGGCGTAGTCCATTTTGATTTGAAGTGTGAAAATCTTCTTGTTAATATGAGAGATCCACATCGACCAGTTTGTAAGATCGATGATATGGAATTATCAAAGGTAAAGCACCGAAAAATGCACCACCTGGGCTTGATTATGATAGAGACAAAAAGTTCTCAAAGTCTTTCAAAGACTCCAAAACACTCTCGTGCCAGGACCCACTAAGGATTCCTCTGTATTTCACCAACGGCACACAAAAAACTTAAGGATTCGCCATGAGGTTCCACGGTTGGTCCTCCAAAGTCCGTGGCAGCTGAAAAATGCAACCAAGTATTTTCTCCTTGAAAGGTGTCCACGATGGCTTAAAGGATGGGACAGCTGGTACCCGAATAGAATGAGGATAATAGAAAGCAACGGGAAGCCTTGATGATTTAGCCCAGAGTAAAACCCAGGCTTGTGGAATTGTGTTGAATTGCATAAACTTGGCATAGAAGGAGCAATGGTGATGAGGATGGTAATCCATTGATTACAGGACCACCTCCAGGTGGTGTGGTTCAAAATGGGAGATCTCCATACTAGTACACTGGCTACAACTGCTGTAGGTGATGTTTGTTACAGGCATACTTCTCTGTTTTAAGCAGTTAGCTTCCAGGAGGTATTTAGCGCGGCTGAAATACTATTTTCGAAAACTGAAAGAGGTTTTTATTCCTAACATATTGAACTAGAAAAATCTCTTTAATTTTCTTCAAATTGATTATGAGCTGGGAGAATCGAGTGACTAAAGTTGCGCTATGAAACTGCTGTAGGTGCAGTTTTTAATTTCCTGTTTTACACCTCGTTTTCAAAGACAGATTCTGGGCAGCTGGAGAAGTGTTTTAAAAAACCAAAAGAGGTTTTTGTTAAGCACGGATTGGTTTACAGAAACCTCCTTCATTTTTTCCAAATACGTTTTCTGTGAGAAGCTATGAGCTCTGTCCCGAGACTCATTTTTCAGGCAGAACAACAGTTTCGTAGCAGCTGGAGCTAAAAAATTCAATCTCAAACTAGAATTGAAAACAAAAGATTCGGTGTCTGATGCATATTTGTGGACAGTACCAGCCCTTAAGCAAGCAAAGATCATGAGAAAGCTGAACACAAGCTTAAGAGCAGAAAACAAGGCTTTGAAGAAAGAGGTTAGCAGTTTGAAGAAGAAGCTAGGTAAACTAGCTCATTGATCCAAGGAGAAAGTTGCTTTTCAAGTTTTGGTAAATTTTGATTTCCATCATTTTGTAACCTTTTAGATCTCTAACACCTGTACAAAGTAGCTGAAGAAGTCATGATTTTAAGTTGACAATGCTTTAGGATACATATGTTCTGTTTTGATAAAAAACAGCAGTTTCGTAGCGCGCTACGAAACTGCTGTAGGTGACTGTTTTGTAAAAAACAATGAAATTGATGCTGAGGTCAGCAAATTTTGAAAAGGAATGCCTCGAGGGCAGGAAAGAAACCATATAAGGCTACCTAAGCATTCAAAGAATGACAGGTGTAAGTTTTGTAGCAAAAAGGTGAAACATTTTGGTTTTTGCTAAAGTTTTCATAAAGTTACTTTATGACCGAAATATTAGGGTTCTGGTAGGGTTACCAGAATTTTGGGTTGAACACCTGTCCAGTTCACAAAGCATCCAGATTATTAGCCATATGGTGTTATATGTGGTCATCAAAGGCATTAAACAACTTAAAGCATGTTCTTTTGGAAATAAAGATTGATGGAAGGCAGGGACCATGAAAACAGGGCACATATCTGCATCAGATAATGAGTCATCTGCACAGTTAGAATCCATGGCAGCTCGTTCAGTCAATATCTCTCCAATGTATTTCAGCCACTACAGAAATCATACAGGTGTCAAAGCTCAAAAAGGAATCATGCATACGAGGAGATAGAATTAGAGTTTCATTAGGAATAGGACTCTATGTATTTACAGCACAATACCTTTGTATTTAATAAGTTAGTTTAAATATAGATAAGGCAGTTAATGATAAATTTTCGAGCTCCCCTCATGCTGGAGGAGGAGACTCAAGGTAGTTTAATTTTGTTTTCCTATATATAGGAGAAACTCTGATGTAAAAAGGGTTGGATATTTTTATAAAAACAGAGTTTTCATATTGGCTTGTGTAAAGGACTTTGACAGTAATAGAAAGGATACTTTTTCTTCCCAAGATTCATCTTGTGTTTCAAATGTTCATAATATATGTGGTTTGGTTTTATTCATCTTGTTTTACAGTTCACTAAACATGCAATCACTCTGAATTCACATAAGTGCTCAGACTTCCTGTGTATGTTTTTTGAGTTGAGGTTCTTCTTGG